>JASKMD010000009.1:5219401-5284267 GCA_030144725.1 Haematococcus lacustris
TGCCTGCCTGCCTGCCTGCCTGCCTGCCTGCCTGCCTGCCTGCCTGCCTGCCTGCCTGCCTGCCTGCCTGCCTGCCTGCCTGCCTGCCTGCCTGCCTGCCTGCCTGCCTGCCTGCCTGCCTGCCTGCCTGCCTGCCTGCCTGCCTGCCTGCCTGCCTGCCTGCCTGCCTGCCTGCCTGCCTGCCTGCCTGCCTGCCTGCCTGCCTGCCTGCCTGCCTGCCTGCCTGCCTGCCTGCCTGCCTGCCTGCCTGCCTGCCTGCCTGCCTGCCTGCCTGCCTGCCTGCCTGCCTGCCTGCCTGCCTGCCTGCCTGCCTGCCTGCCTGCCTGCCTGCCTGCCTGCCTGCCTGCCTGCCTGCCTGCCTGCCTGCCTGCCTGCCTGCCTGCCTGCCTGCCTGCCTGCCTGCCTGCCTGCCTGCCTGCCTGCCTGCCTGCCTGCCTGCCTGCCTGCCTGCCTGCCTGCCTGCCTGCCTGCCTGCCTGCCTGCCTGCCTGCCTGCCTGCCTGCCTGCCTGCCTGCCTGCCTGCCTGCCTGCCTGCCTGCCTGCCTGCCTGCCTGCCTGCCTGCCTGCCTGCCTGCCTGCCTGCCTGCCTGCCTGCCTGCCTGCCTGCCTGCCTGCCTGCCTGCCTGCCTGCCTGCCTGCCTGCCTGCCTGCCTGCCTGCCTGCCTGCCTGCCTGCCTGCCTGCCTGCCTGCCTGCCTGCCTGCCTGCCTGCCTGCCTGCCTGCCTGCCTGCCTGCCTGCCTGCCTGCCTGCCTGCCTGCCTGCCTGCCTGCCTGCCTGCCTGCCTGCCTGCCTGCCTGCCTGCCTGCCTGCCTGCCTGCCTGCCTGCCTGCCTGCCTGCCTGCCTGCCTGCCTGCCTGCCTGCCTGCCTGCCTGCCTGCCTGCCTGCCTGCCTGCCTGCCTGCCTGCCTGCCTGCCTGCCTGCCTGCCTGCCTGCCTGCCTGCCTGCCTGCCTGCCTGCCTGCCTGCCTGCCTGCCTGCCTGCCTGCCTGCCTGCCTGCCTGCCTGCCTGCCTGCCTGCCTGCCTGCCTGCCTGCCTGCCTGCCTGCCTGCCTGCCTGCCTGCCTGCCTGCCTGCCTGCCTGCCTGCCTGCCTGCCTGCCTGCCTGCCTGCCTGCCTGCCTGCCTGCCTGCCTGCCTGCCTGCCTGCCTGCCTGCCTGCCTGCCTGCCTGCCTGCCTGCCTGCCTGCCTGCCTGCCTGCCTGCCTGCCTGCCTGCCTGCCTGCCTGCCTGCCTGCCTGCCTGCCTGCCTGCCTGCCTGCCTGCCTGCCTGCCTGCCTGCCTGCCTGCCTGCCTGCCTGCCTGCCTGCCTGCCTGCCTGCCTGCCTGCCTGCCTGCCTGCCTGCCTGCCTGCCTGCCTGCCTGCCTGCCTGCCTGCCTGCCTGCCTGCCTGCCTGCCTGCCTGCCTGCCTGCCTGCCTGCCTGCCTGCCTGCCTGCCTGCCTGCCTGCCTGCCTGCCTGCCTGCCTGCCTGCCTGCCTGCCTGCCTGCCTGCCTGCCTGCCTGCCTGCCTGCCTGCCTGCCTGCCTGCCTGCCTGCCTGCCTGCCTGCCTGCCTGCCTGCCTGCCTGCCTGCCTGCCTGCCTGCCTGCCTGCCTGCCTGCCTGCCTGCCTGCCTGCCTGCCTGCCTGCCTGCCTGCCTGCCTGCCTGCCTGCCTGCCTGCCTGCCTGCCTGCCTGCCTGCCTGCCTGCCTGCCTGCCTGCCTGCCTGCCTGCCTGCCTGCCTGCCTGCCTGCCTGCCTGCCTGCCTGCCTGCCTGCCTGCCTGCCTGCCTGCCTGCCTGCCTGCCTGCCTGCCTGCCTGCCTGCCTGCCTGCCTGCCTGCCTGCCTGCCTGCCTGCCTGCCTGCCTGCCTGCCTGCCTGCCTGCCTGCCTGCCTGCCTGCCTGCCTGCCTGCCTGCCTGCCTGCCTGCCTGCCTGCCTGCCTGCCTGCCTGCCTGCCTGCCTGCCTGCCTGCCTGCCTGCCTGCCTGCCTGCCTGCCTGCCTGCCTGCCTGCCTGCCTGCCTGCCTGCCTGCCTGCCTGCCTGCCTGCCTGCCTGCCTGCCTGCCTGCCTGCCTGCCTGCCTGCCTGCCTGCCTGCCTGCCTGCCTGCCTGCCTGCCTGCCTGCCTGCCTGCCTGCCTGCCTGCCTGCCTGCCTGCCTGCCTGCCTGCCTGCCTGCCTGCCTGCCTGCCTGCCTGCCTGCCTGCCTGCCTGCCTGCCTGCCTGCCTGCCTGCCTGCCTGCCTGCCTGCCTGCCTGCCTGCCTGCCTGCCTGCCTGCCTGCCTGCCTGCCTGCCTGCCTGCCTGCCTGCCTGCCTGCCTGCCTGCCTGCCTGCCTGCCTGCCTGCCTGCCTGCCTGCCTGCCTGCCTGCCTGCCTGCCTGCCTGCCTGCCTGCCTGCCTGCCTGCCTGCCTGCCTGCCTGCCTGCCTGCCTGCCTGCCTGCCTGCCTGCCTGCCTGCCTGCCTGCCTGCCTGCCTGCCTGCCTGCCTGCCTGCCTGCCTGCCTGCCTGCCTGCCTGCCTGCCTGCCTGCCTGCCTGCCTGCCTGCCTGCCTGCCTGCCTGCCTGCCTGCCTGCCTGCCTGCCTGCCTGCCTGCCTGCCTGCCTGCCTGCCTGCCTGCCTGCCTGCCTGCCTGCCTGCCTGCCTGCCTGCCTGCCTGCCTGCCTGCCTGCCTGCCTGCCTGCCTGCCTGCCTGCCTGCCTGCCTGCCTGCCTGCCTGCCTGCCTGCCTGCCTGCCTGCCTGCCTGCCTGCCTGCCTGCCTGCCTGCCTGCCTGCCTGCCTGCCTGCCTGCCTGCCTGCCTGCCTGCCTGCCTGCCTGCCTGCCTGCCTGCCTGCCTGCCTGCCTGCCTGCCTGCCTGCCTGCCTGCCTGCCTGCCTGCCTGCCTGCCTGCCTGCCTGCCTGCCTGCCTGCCTGCCTGCCTGCCTGCCTGCCTGCCTGCCTGCCTGCCTGCCTGCCTGTACACAGCGATGATAGTGTACAATCATGACGTTTGCATGGTAGCAAGTCTGGGCCAACAAACTGCTGCCCCATACCACCCATGCTCACCTTGCACAGGGTCTTCCGATTGTCATTTGGGACTGTCAGCGTCAGCAGTTGCGCCAGGTTGTTGATTGCATAGGCTCGGTACGTGCGCACTGGGTCAAACACAGCAGCCACTAGGAAGGAGGCATTGAGACCTTGGCAGTGGTAGGAGCGCATCCCAGTGGCCAGCAACTGGGACAGCACGTACACCCGGTCGCGTGACAAGCCAAGTATCAAGGTCCCAGCTGCATGACCCATTCAACAGCAGAAACAAAGCCACGATAGGCCGAAGACGAGTGAAGAGGAGGTCGTGAAGGTGTCAGCATCTGAGCATCTCATAACACCGTGGTCATAACACCATGGTGACAAGCTGTCAGTGTTGCCATCATCGTTAACTGATTTGATTGCAGACCTAGTGCCATCAGAGTCAGTGTGGTGCAGGGGGTGAGGTGGTGGGAGCAGGCTGCGCCCCAGGCGGAAGCTCCTCCCTCGATGAACGCCGGCTCTGCTGGAGTAGTCTTCTTCTTCTATTCTGCTGGGGTTGAGGAAGGGGGCCTCGGGGACCTAAGCAGCCTGCTATGCCGTAAGGATGTTGACTGCGAGCGCGTCGACGTCTGCAGTCACCCACATGTAGCTGCTGCCAGCAGCGATGCATTCGCGTGGGCTTGGTACCGCAGCGTGCCGTTCTCTCGCTGCACCCGAAAGTGGCCGGAGGCATCGACAATGACCAGGTTGCGGCGCGAGGAGGGACGGGCGGACCAGCTGCGACCAGGGGTGGATAGGAACGGAGCAGGGCAACAACAGTAGCGCAAAGTGATGAAATACAGTTCAGCGTGATATCACACAAACAAGTGAGATTGGAGTAATGTCACATAACATGCCAAGTGTGACATGCAATTTTTTCAGGAAAGGCAATCCCAAATCAAGCAGAAAACATGTCACAAGGAACATGTGTGCACAGCTTGGTCAAGGATATGTCCTGGTCCCTTTCAAGCTGGTATGGCACATGCACACCTGTATGGCAGCAAGTAAGTCACGGGTGCCGCCTCACTCTCGACCACACTTGGTAAGATGGCTTGCAGCTGGACCTGCAGAGGCAACCCTACAGCACGAGGCTGAGAATCATGCATTGAGTCTGCTCTCCATGCCCGACATGTCCTCCATGCCCCCCAAGCAACAGTGTCTGGTCAAAGGCTGCATGCTGGCATTGACATCCCGTGGGGTACTGCACCTCCAGGATGGTGCCGGCTGCTGGGGGCTGAGAGTCACTTGCGTCACCAAGGGTTGCGCCCTTGCCGGGCTTTGGCTTGCGTGGTAGAGGGGGTGCTACTAGCACTGAGTGCACACGTACGTCACCGTCAGCATGCCCCGTCACGATGATGCTTTCGTTGCGCTTGCTGGCATATGAGCTCACAGCAGTGATGGGAGATGCAGAGCCTGCATGGCACCATGCGGCGTCCGCCTGCCATGCATGGCCTCATGTTAGCAACAGTGTATGCGCATGATGTCCTAGCAAAACAAATGCTGCCATGCGTGTCCACTGGCTGGGTGCATGTCCTAGGGTGCATGTCCTCTGACTGGGGTGGCCTTGCCCCTAGGGCAGCCCATCTGTGCGATGCACCCCATCTCAGCAAGAGTGAGCGCATGAGTTCCTAGCGAATCAAATTCTGCCAGGCGTGTCCACTGGGATGCATGTCCCCAAGGCAGCCCACCTGTGTCATGCACCACAGTCGACGGGGTGCTTAGCACCATGGGTAGGCTTGAGATGTGCAGGCGCCCCTGGCTATCCCCCAGTGCTAGGTACTGGGGCACGGCTGGGGTGATGGGTGGGGCCAACCGGGTATGGAGGTAGGCCATGGCGGTCACCTGGCCACGGGAGAGGCGAGCTCACATCCTAACTCACAACCAGGGGTGGCGGCCGCTTTCCCTCGTGCGCACCAGCACCAGCACGCTTACATGAATACCACCCTCCAACTGAAAGGTGGATCTGAGATGAAAATGTTGCAGCCAGGAGCTGTGGGCAGATCGGTGTAGATGTACTGTGGCTTGCTCGTGAGCCTGCTCCTGGGACGACGCGCCTGCTATCAAGGCTGCTAGCTGTTGTAACCCAACGTCCGCAGCCCACACTGGGGGTTCCCCATGTTCTGTATGTGGCGGCTCCACATGGCTGGCAAGGGGGCAGCTGCCAGCAAGCTGTTGGCTGCGGCTCACTTCACTGACATTTGCTTGCAATGAGCGCAGTGTGGCCGTGTATTGCTGCAGTATGCTGTGCAGGGCGATGATTTGGCTCTGGGCAGTAGAAATGTTTTGTTTCAGCTCCTCTAACAAGGCCGTGAACTGCTTCACAGATTGCTGTGCACTGTCCGAGGTGTCGGCATCCGTCGTCCTATCTGGGTCACTCGCATGCCGCGCTGGGAGGAGCAGGAGCAGGAGGAGGCACCCTGATAGAGCGCGCAAGCTCATAGCCCGCTCTGACACACCTGGAGCATCGTGCATGAGCTGCTTGCATCATGGCAGTATTGCTCTGCTGATTTGGAGGGGACAAGGACAATATGAACGGTGAGGTGTGTTTTTGAGTCAGACAGGCAAGCAGAGCCCGCGTGCAAGCAAACAGGAAGAAGGCGGCTGTGCCAGCGGATGAGAGCTTCCCATGCAGTTGTTTGTGATGCAGTTCTTTGTAGCAAAAGTTGAACGCAGTAGTCAGGCCTCCTGGTGGGAGTGTTGAAGTGGGAGTGTTGAAGTGGGAGTGTTGAAGTTTACGCCCTCCCTGAAGTTTGCTGTTGTGGCTGATCTATGTAAACGCTCTCTCTCTATCTCTCTATCTAGAAACACCCGTCGATGTAAACATTTATTGTATAAAGTTGTAAATCACAACTTGTGATTGGAGTGTGCAATGTTTGCTGCTTTGTCCGATGAAGAGACACCGCAGGCTCCGAAAGTATATCAACTCCTGCTGCACCTCATTGAAGCACCTGAGAGTATTAAAACGTGCATGTTGAGTACATGTCAACACATATGTAATTATGTGCTTACCCAGCATTGCACAGTTCATGGCACTGCATGGCTCACCTCAGCTATGTGTGGAAGAACATGGTACGGAGGCAACTGCCATCAAGGTGCCAGCACTGAAGGCCCCTTAGCAAGCGCTGTGTTGCACTCAGTCCAGAAAATTGAGCATGAACTGAGCCGCTGCACAGTCAAGGCAGGGAGGTCGCATTCAACTCTGACTAACGTGTAGTCACAGCCAGAACAGAAAGCGTGAGGAGCATAGATCCAGCAGCTAACCGGCTGTGCCATGTCACCACTCGGTCATACCAAAGACCAGCTTTCAATGGCAGCACTACTGCCCAGCTGCCATGGCCAACATCGCCAAACTGCGTTGAACACGCTCCTTCTCAACCTCTGTTTTCATGCTCAAGAGTTCTTGCAGCCCTTGGCTGCATGCAGCCAAAGTATGCAAGCCTCTACTGTTGAGACTGATGTTCTGCAATCTTGGGGTGCTGCTGCTCCCGCCCCTGCCCAGCGCAGCTGGCTTCTCTGCCTCTGCACTGGTGCTAGGCTCCAGTTGAGCAGACTGCTTTGCTGCTCTGTGCAGCTTACTGATCTGCATTTTTAGAGTCGAGGCTACGTCTGAGAACAGCTCGCGGTCTGGTGTCTTCAACAGATAGTCGTCCAGCCCTCCACAGGCTTCAATGTACTTCAGCATGTGTGTAGTAGTCTGCAGAGGCACTGCCTTTGCCAGCAGCAAGCTGTGCAGCTTGACATGGACCAGCGGGGGCTTTAACACCCTGACACGCCTGTGCAGCAGCAAGGACCAGTGCTTCTCAGTGTTGCTGGTTGGCTGATCTGCATTTAGAGTGCTGCCTAGCTAGCTGAAAAGCTGCTACTTACTCAGTCCGTACTTCGCCTGCATACTTGTACTTGCGCGTCCTGACCAACAGCGGCGTCGCGCCTATGAATGTCTTGCGACGGGTGCTCAGTATTTTGCTCAATGTTTTTCTGCCGTCACGGTAGAGAGCGTCGATGAACAACTTCTCGCGAAAGCTCATAGCCCGATCTAGCTCAATCCGGAGTGCCGTGCAGCATGGTCGTGCATGCGCATGTCCAGCTGGTTGCTTCGTGACTGGTATTGGAGTGTAACGTTATGCGACGCGGCATGTGTAAAGCGATGGTGAATGGTGTCCAGCACCTGCTTCGAGTAACGACTTACAGCCGGTTACCTAAACTACAAGCCTCACGCGTGTAGGTGGCTGCCGCAGCTTTCTTCATTACAAGCAGCCGTCAGGATTAGAGCCGAGAGTCAGTAATCCCATCCTCAACGACAGACCAGAGACGCTTGTGGTAAATCCAGCATATCAGGCCTCGCTCACATCACATCCACACTCATATTTCGCACAGTAATCAATCATGTCCTCGCCTGCAACACCTGTGGCACTAGTAGCCTAAGGGAACGCTGTGTACAAACCCACAGTTGCGGTCCTTACCAGCTTGGGCAGAATTTGTGCAGGTCAGGCAGCAGCAAACACCCAGCCTTTGATCCTGGTGCACCATTCCATGCACGCCTACCCACCCAGCTACACCCCAGCTACCACCCTTCTCTACCCACCCTTGCTGACACCCCTGCTTGACCATGTGACACTGTCCACCACTCACTCAGGCTGGCTGCAAGCCTTGCACACACAACTGCTGCCAATGTGGGCTTGTACTGTACCTGCAGCAACGAAAGAGGTTCGCGCGATCACCATCCGGTCCGTCTGCCAGCCCTCAGCAGTCCTGATCCCCAGGTTTCCCTTAGCACGTAATCCAGCCACGCCTGCTGACCACATGCGTGCCACCGCCCGCACTAAGCCACCGCCTGCTTTTCCGGCACCTGGGGCAGCACGCCCTTGCTGCCTACAGCGCCCCTGCGGCCCGCAGGCTTGGCCTTGCCCTCCCAGCTCTTCTTCACCCTTGCGCTGTCGTCAAAAAACCCGCCCACATCATTCTCGCACGGCACATAGTCAGTGATCCTGGCTGGCGCGTCACGTGTGTGCGACCCAGCACCCATAGCCACCCTGAAGAACTCCACCCCCACCAGCGTGTTGTGAGCGGCGTGCAGGAGGCTGTCTAGCCCCGTCTCAAGGGCGTTGCTGCGGGGCAGGGAGTCGGCCACGTCCAGGAAGCGCTCGGTGGCGGCCTCCCAGGTGAGGGAGTGCAGCTCCTCAGGTGACAGGGGCCGGGGGTCCTCCTGCAGGGCCTGGTGCAGGCAGCGGCTGAACTCCTCGCTGTTCCTGCAGGTCGAGCGGGGCAGCAGCAGCAGGGGCGGCAGCAGATCAGCTGCCTTGCTTGTCGGTGTTCTCTCAGGCACGCAGCATTCCTTGAGCCATGCTAACCCTAACCCTAGCCTGGAATTGTGTTCACACTAACGTACAGAACAACCAGCACTGACTGAGTACACACTGTATGCACAGCCATTGCTGGTCTACTCAGGATACAAACCAGGAGGTCAGGGTCAAACTCTAGAGCACGCTCCACCTAGCCAGTGGTCATGGACGGCACCAGGCTGCAGCCATGGATGCTGCATGTGCTCATGGGAGCAACCACCACGACCACGGACCTGTATATGAGGCAGTTGTTGTAGCGTTTGAAGAAGGCGTTGGAGGGGTGGTCAGCGCACACCACCCACTTGCCCATGGCCAGCGCCTCCGCAGTGGTGGTGGCCACCACGTCACTGAGGCTGGGGTTGATGAACACCTGGGACCAGCAGGTCAGTGTTAGTGTCAGGAAGCAGGGCTACTGGGCAAGCAGAGCGCCTTCAAAGCAGATCCAAAGCTTTTCCAAGGCAGTAAAGGACACTGAGGTTCTTAAAATACCTTTATGTGTACCGAGGCGACACAGCTCAGCCAGGGACGGCTAGCAGCATGTGGGTAGCTAACCTTGTGAAAGGAGAAGAAGAAGACTACTGGGGCAGAGCTGGGAGCGGGGAGGAGCTGTTGCTTGATGCACAGCCTGCTCTCATCCCTTACCCTAGGTACGGCCCACCTTGTAGTCCTGCAGCTGGCTGTCAGCGTGGTCCTTGGCACCATGGAAGTGTAGGTCCAGCCGGCGGCGTGCTGCCTCCTCCTCCACAGCCTGCGCCAGCATCACCCGGCAGCCAAGGCTCAAGGCTGACGGCAAGGGTGACCACAGATCCACTGAACAGCTGCACAGCCATGCCAACCCTCGAGCAGTTCTGTAGGTATGCTAGAAGGCTACAAGCAGCATGAGAATGATGTCGAGCTTGTCGAGCGTGTCCAGCATCATGGCCGCATGGCATGTGCCGATAGCTCACTGCGGCTGGCAACGCGACAGTGGGTGCTGATTGTGGTAATGCCACCGGCGTGCTTGGTCCTGATGCTACCGCCACATGCCTGTGACGCTTGCAATGCAGCCCTGCTGGTGTAGGGTTTGTTCCTACCGCTCCCTGGCCTCCTGTAGCAGATCTGCTGCTTGTCCCTTTCCCGGCTGCGCAGCCAGCACCTCAAATGCACTCACCAGCGGCCTCAGGAAGCAGCCTGCCAGCCCAGCCCAGCCTGGCCTAGCCTCACCTTGAGGTCCGGCCCACTGCCGTACACGTCCACTGCCACATGCTCCCCTGTCCGTGCCGTGTGCTCATTCAAGCGATCCAGCAGCTCAGTGTAGCCCTTGGCCCACAGCACCTTGCCCAGGAAGTACACGCCCTTGCCAAACACTGACATGGAGGACCCCTCACCCTGCTGCTGAGCCTGGGGCGACAGCGCCTGCTGCTGCTGCTGGGCAGGCTGGAGGGGTGCTGGGGGTGCTGTGGGTGTGGCTGGCGCAGGCACTGCAGCAGCGGCAGCAGCGGCTGCCTTGGCCTGGCCCACTTTGAGGAAGGCCGGGGACACGCCGTGCACAAACATGGTGTCCTCGCGGGGCAGGGGCTGCACGGCGTCTGACAGCTTGATGACCTTGTGGCAGTGGATGCGGCACACCCAGGCGTTGATGTGCCTGCAACAGCACAGCCAGGGCAGCGGGCCATTGATAGGGGAGACAGCCTGGCAGGGGCATGCCACACATGCCCCTCACCCCAGCACTGCACACCACCACCCCTGCCCAGCACCCCAGCACCTGGCAAACAACAGCACAGCGACGCAGGGCTACATGCATGCATGCATATGGACAGGGCACATTTGCTGCTGCTGTGGACCCCAGTGCTGCCCCAGTGAGTTTTTGTATAGTTCTACGTCCCACAGCCTCCAGAAGCCAACCTGCCTGAGCACAGCCTCCTTCATGTTGCCATTGTCTTCACGCCGAGCGTAGTCAAGGTAGTTGGTGTGCATCACGCCCACCACATGGTTGAACTTGTCGGTCCAGCGGGCCCCGTGATGGTACCAGTTCAGGTGCTCGGGCTCCTCCAACACGGCCACATCCGCCTCATGGTCGGGGATGACGGACGTGATGTCTCCAACCGGCAGAATGCTGCCTGCGCCGTTGCGGCGGGTGGAGGACACGTGTGGGTGTGACATGACAAATGCTCATCAGCATGCCTCTCACCCCACCACACTAGCATGGCAGCGTCGCATGCATGGCGGTGCCAGCTCCTCGCTCACATGTCGACCATGCTGGATGCCACTCTGCCAGCTGGGCATGTGATGCAGCTGGGCAGGTGCTGCTGCATGGGAGGGTGGGGCACAGCATGAGGCACTGGTTGCAGCTGCGTGCTAGCCCTCTGCGCTTCCACCAAATGGGTAGCTGGCATGGCATGGCAGCTTCCTGCTCACCTTTCTCAGCAGCATATCTGCTGGGGTAGAACGTGACCTTGAAGTTGCAGTCCAGCCCCGTGCGCTTGCGCGCCCAGTCCCTGACATACTCCTCCTGTTGCTCAGGCGTGTCAAACTGCAGGTTGTTTGGGAACACTCGCTGCTGGTCCGCCAGAGACAGCCAGGGCAGCACCAGGGTGACCTTGCGCTGCACGTCAGTGGCCAGGTAGGCTGCTCTCAGCAGGGGGTTCACTGCCGTGCCAGTCAGCCAGGGGAGGGAGGCAGTGGTGACGATGGCCACCTGGCGCCCAGGGTCCCTGATGCTGCCGCCTGCCCGCTTGCGCAGCCGCTTGGCATCCAGCTGGGCGACATAGTTCTCCAGTGGGGTCACCCAATCCATCACACCCCCTCCACCTTTGCTGCTGCTGTGCTCTTCGCTGTCTGCCTGGGCCACTCCACTGGTGAGAGTGAGGGCTCCCTGCTGGGCGTCAAGCTCCCTGGCCCGCATGTAGCGAGGAAACACCTGCCATGGCACCAGGGCGCCACCCACAGGATCCCCACTGTTGGCAATGGACCAGGTGACCATGGCCTTGGAGCTGGACAGGGCTGTCTGGAGGGGGCTGCCACTGCTGGGCATGCTCTGCTGGAATAGGTTGGACAAGGTCTGAAGGTTTTGCTGGCAATTCACGGCAGTCTGCTGGATGCTCAACTGCGCGTTTTGTAGGGCCAGCCGGACTGCCTCAAAGTTGCGCAGAGCATTGTTGTTAAAGGTGTCCCCTAGCTCCTGGAGCAGAGGGGCTGTGGCCACACGTGGCAGGCCCCGCCCAAAGGGTATGAGGGGCACCAAGCTGAGCTGTTGCTGGGGGCCGGAAGAGAGAGTGGATGGCTGTTGTGGCGAGGGTGCTGCATCTGTGTCGCTTTCATCCCAGACCCAGGGCTTCCGTGCAAATCTTCTGTTTTGTAGGACCCCGCCAAGCTGTTCTAAGCTGTTCTCGCTGGCGCTACGCTTCATGGAGTTCCCGAACCCTGACACAAGCCGGTTATTGGTTGTGGCAACCCTGGCCAGCAGCTCCAAGTCTGCGCCAGCGAGTAGCCCGTTGCTGATAGGCAGGGGCGGCTGAAATCCTCCCAGCCTCTGACGAGCCTCGCTGCGCAATTCGCTTTTCCATCGTTCCAATCCATACGCAATTGTGGTGATAGGACCGCTGTTCGAGGCTGAGTGGACTAAAGTGCTGAAATCGTCGTAAAATGGCACCAGCGCGTTCCCCACGCTCCCGTGCTGGACGCGCTTTCTGCCTGTGGGGCCGCTGTCCATGGTGGAGCCAACTCGTGGTAGTAGTATTCGCTGCACCATCACGACATGGTGGAATAAAACCGTCACAACCGCCAGCCAGGAAAGCTGTGGATTGTTCTAGCCATTGCCAATAACCCAAACGTTCCAGCTGCTGTCCCGTAGTTGCTTCATCTCACTGGTGAGTGATGACCGGTGTCTACACTGAGTGATATGATACTGGGGCGTGAGGGGCCCTAGCTGAGTGGCCTATCGGTACATGGGGTAGTCATTGAAGCACGGCGTGCTACACTTCTGAACTATCAAGAGTCAGCCACATTAATGTCCCCCATTATGCTGATGTTTGAACGACGTTTGGACGGCTCATAGACGCCGCTGGACGCGTGGCATGCGATCGCGTGCCAAGCAGTTGCTAGCTACTCTCGCAGCATGCCATCACATCAACACCCACCATCATGGACTATGCACGGTGGCATTGTGGCCCAGAGGGCACAACCTCCACAGTACGCGGCGAGCAGGAGACAGCTATGCCCCATCCCCAAGCCAAGTCTCTGCCCGGACCTGCAGCACCACACCAGAGTCACCAGCCAGTCGGCTGCCAGCCAGCATCCGCCTCACCCCAGCTCTCGAGCAGCAGCTGCAGCGCATCACAAGCCGCCTTCAACACATCAGCACAATACTAGCATCACAGCATGGTGGGTGTGGCCACTGCTGTTCTAAACCTTCAAGTGCATTGTAGACAGTCCCAAACCCCAGGATTTAAGCCATCTTTTATTACAACACTCACGCACCTTCAGAGCAGTCCCAACTCGCCCCAGCTGCTGTCTGGTCATGCGATGTTCCACCAAGTGTGGCTGTCAGATCTTTTCTCTTCAGCTACTGCGATTTAGTAACAGGTTTACAGGTAGCGTGCTGACAGGGCATATGCCAGGCTTGAAGTCGTCTGCATGTCATCAATGGACCACCTGGCCTATGACATTTACCTTGCTGCCCCTTCAGATCAGCCTGGTGACACATCTGACCTGCAGCAGCAACCGGCTGGCAGCCCAGCCCAAGTGTTCGAGGAGGCGGCCCGCCCCAAAGCAGCAGCAGCAGCGGCAGCGGCAGCGGCGGGACAGCAGGGGGAGGGGCGAGGCCGGTCTCTGGACATGGCCCGGTTACTGCAGGAGTATGGCGCGTTGCAGCACACTGCAGAGCAGTATGCGCAGTACCAGGCCATGAGGGGTGAGGTGAGGGGAGGCAAAGGCTGGGAGGGCCAAGGAGGTCACAGTAGGGTGAGAGGTGGGGCTCTGGCTGGTGCCTGCAGATTGAGGGGGTGGCTGGCCTGCTGGCTGACCCTGACCCTGCCGTCGTGACCCTGGCTAAGGAGGAGAGCCAGGCACTACGCACCAAGGTGGGTTGCGTCAGGGTGCAGCCCCTTCGCCATGTCAAACATGGACAGCAGCAACAGATGGCAGCAGCGGTAGGAGCAGCCGGAGTTATCACATGCAGATAGAGAGATAGGTAACAGAAGCAGCAGCAGCAGCAGGAGCATGAGCAGTCCAGCAGCAGCAGCAGCAGCAGCAGCAGCAGCAGCAGCAGCAGCAGCAGCCATTGGCCCCTGACAGCAGCGGGGCACAGGGGAGGGGGAGGCACCTGGTTGGTGAGGGTGGCCTGTTGCTGTGTCTGTGTTGGCTGCTCCTGGCACAGCTGCGGCGGCTGGAGGAGGCGTTGCTGCTGGGGCTGTTGCCTAATCGCAGCCTGGATGACAGCCAGCGGGGGGCCATACTGGAGGTGAGGGGCGGGGCGGGGTGGGGCGGGGCGGGGCGGGGCGGGGCGGGGCGGGGCGGGGCGGGGCGGGGCGGGGCGGGGCGGGGCGGGGCGGGGCGGGGCGGGGCGGGGCGGGGCGGGGCGGGGCGGGGCGGGGGCGGGGCGGGGCGGGGCGGGGCGGGGCGGGGCGGGGCGGGGCGGGGCGGGGCGGGGCGGGGCGGGGCGGGGCGGGGCGGGGCGGGGCGGGGCGGGGCGGGGCGGGGCGGGGCGGGGCGGGGCGGGGCGGGGCGGGGCGGGGCGGGGCGGGGCGGGGCGGGGCGGGGCGGGGCGGGGCGGGCTTGTCCCCAGGCCAGGCTGATGGCTGGCTCCAAGATTGGTGGGAGGGCAGCAACGCGTCACACCCCCTGCTACATTTTATTCCATTTTTTCTTATTCCATCTTTTGGTGGAATGGGGTGGGGCCAGCTTGCCAGCAGGCAAGGGTCACACAGCTGCTACCATCCTCCTTAAATGCACACCCTTCGGTATGCGACATAGTTTCTATGGCTTTTCCTCGGTTTTTTACAGTTATTCTTGCCACAGGCAGATCACGAGGCCGTCTGGTGCCTGTTGCCTGTGCGTTTTGCGTCTGCAGGTCCGGGCAGGTGCTGGCGGGGCTGAGGCCAGCCTGTTTGCCGCAGAGCTGCTGCACATGTACCTGCAGTTCGCTGCAAGCAAGGGATGGCAGAGTGAGGTGCGGGCAGAGCTGCAGAGATGGCTAGCGGTCCCAGCTGTAGCCTGGCCCCTGCTCTGGCTACCCAGACCTGGCCCAGCCCCAGCCCCAGCCCCAGCCATTGTGGCTGCATGCGGCGCCGACAGCCAGAGGGCCCCCAATGCCCTGCAGGTGTTGGATGCGTCAGAGTCAGAGGCAGGGGGCTATCGTTCCGCCTCTGCCGCTGTCACTGGCCCCGGGGCCTACAAGACACTAAGGTGGCCAGGGGAGGGGCAGAGGCCGCATGGGGGGAAGCCAGGACAGGGGCAGACGCCACAGGAGGGAGGCCAGGCAGGGCAGAGGCCCCATGGTACAGGGTCAGAGCCAGGCACCAGGGCTAGGGTCAGGCACTAAGATGGCGGGGGGCAGGGGCAGGGGCCCATGTCAGGTGCTGCCAGCAACAAGAGACAGGGGTAGAGGGGTAGAGGGTGGGGGCGGTGCCAGGTGCTAGCAGCCTGACGCTGCTTTCCAGTGCATTGACCAGGGTGTGCCAGCTCCATGTGTTGGAGGACCAGGCACAGTGCTGCAATGCTGGCTCCAAAAAGCAGCTGTCTTGCATACTGCAGCCGTGTTGAGAAGGCTGGAGGCAGTGGCCCTGGGCAGCCAGTCATGCACGGCCTGAGCCTCCCAGCCTGTAGCCTGCAGGGCGCAGAAGACAAGGCAGACAGACTCGCTGCTGCGTGGACAAGGGGCCCCTGCTGCTGTGGCCTGCAGCTCTTCAGCCGTGTTCCCGGCATTTGCTGCCTGGGATAGACAGGCGCACATGGATGCATGGGTTAGGCACATGGCGTGGTATGGGTCGTGGTTGGTTCAGGGCCAGAGTGAGGGTCAGGGTCAAGGTCAGGGTTGGCAGTCGCTGTGCTGCAGCTGTCGTGAGCTGTCTCCAGCGCGTTGCTGCACACAGACTTTAGGCGTGGGGGTGTGAGATGTGGGTATGAGATGTGGGTGTGAGGTACGCAGGCAGCAGCCCCTGCTTCACCCAGGACTGGGAGGTGTGAGATCAAGGTGTGGCAGCAGCAGATGAGCCATCCAGACTGATGCTGTGGGGTGGGAGGTGCAGGTGGGAGGCAGGCGTCCACCGCGTGCAGCGCGTGCCTGCAACTGAGGCCATGGGGCGCCTGCACACCTCGACAGCTGCCGTCACAGTGCTGCCTCAGGCCTCTGAGGTGCGGCTAACACCCACCCCACCCCACCCCACCCCACCCCACCCCACCCCACCCCACCCCACCCCACCCCACCCCACCCCACCCCACCCCACCCCACCCCATCCCACCCCACCCCACCCCACCCCACCCCACCCCACCCCACCCCACCCCACCCCACCCCACCCCACCCCACCCCACCCCACCCCACCCCACCCCACCCCACCCCACCCCACCCCACCCCACCCCACCCCACCCCACCCCACCCCACCCCACCCCACCCCACCCCACCCCACCCCACCCCACCCCACCCCACCCCACCCCACCCCACCCCACCCCACCCCACCCCACTAAATCTACCCTATTGCACCAGCCTCGCTGCACTTGCAACGCCCCACTGCTTGTCAGAGCAGTCTTGCGGTGGTGGTAGTGTGATTTCTGTGGGGTGGTGGTATGATCGCTGAGGGGTGGTGGTGGTGGTGTGACCCCTGTGGGGTGGTGGTGGTGGTGGTGTGACCTCTGTGGAGTGGTGGTGGTGGTGGTGGTGTGACCTGCTCAGACCTCGGCCAACTCCACACGCACACCGACCTCCCTGCAGGTGGAGGTGGTACTGAGGGAGGAAGAGCTGCGCATCGAGGCGTTCCGTGCCTCAGGTGCGGGTGGCCAGCATGTTAACACCACCTCCTCCGCTGTGCGCATCGTGCACCTGCCGACCAACACGGTGGTGACCTGCCAGGACGAACGCAGCCAGATCAGGTGCGGCCAGCCCAGGGTATGCTCAGACCAGTGTGGTGCAGCGGGTATTGGAGTAAGAAGTACTCTTCTTGTGTGTAAGGCCTGTGCTGTCTTTAGGTGCGGCAAGCCCAGGTGAGGCTCAGACCATTCCTTCCCATGGCTATGGCAGGGCATAGCACTCCTCTTACAACTTACTTCACATTCACCAAGACCATCAAGCTATGGGGTTGTGCACGGGAGCAGTGTGGGTGTAGCGTGTGAGGTGTGGCGTCTGAGGCATGCCGTGGGTGTGTGGTGTGGCTGCATGTAGGTGGGCTCTGCACCCCGGGCGGGGCGGGGCGGGGCGGGGCGGGGCGGGGCGGGGCGGGGCGGGGCGGGGCGGGGCGGGGCGGGGCGGGGCGGGGCGGGGCGGGGCGGGGCGGGGCGGGGCGGGGCGGGGCGGGGCGGGGCGGGGCGGGGCGGGGCGGGGCGGGGCGGGGCGGGGCGGGGCGGGGCGGGGCGGGGCGGGGCGGGGCGGGGCGGGGCGGGGCGGGGCGGGGCGGGGCGGGGCGGGGCGGGCGGGGCGGGGCGGGGCGGGGCGGGGCGGGGCGGGGCGGGGCGGGGCGGGGCGGGGCGGGGCGGGGCGGGGCGGGGCGGGGCGGGGCGGGGCGGGGCGGGGCGGGGCGGGGCGGGGCGGGGCGGGGCGGGGCGGGGCGGGGCGGGGCGGGGCGGGGCGGGGCGGGGCGGGGCGGGGCGGGGCGGGGCGGGGCGGGGCGGGGCGGGGCGGGGCGGGGCGGGGCGGGGCGGGGCGGGGCGGGGCGGGGCGGGGCGGGGCGGGGCGGGGCGGGGCGGGGCGGGGCGGGGCGGGGCGGGGCGGGGCGGGCGGGGCGGGGCGGGGCGGGGCGGGGCGGGGCGGGGCGGGGCGGGGCGGGGCGGGGCGGGGCGGGGCGGGGCGGGGCGGGGCGGGGCGGGGCGGGGCGGGGCGGGGCGGGGCGGGGCGGGGCGGTCTTTTGTGCCATGAGCTGGCTCTGTCCAGATACTCTCTGATGGCATCCACCCATCTTTCATAGTTGGTGGGGGCTGGTTAGCATGCAAAGCGGCGTTTGTTGGGGCTGGGCAGTAGAGCATGCATATTTCTGCAAGCTGGCTGGTCTGTGCCCATGCAGGAATCGAGCCAAGGCGCTGCAGGTATTACGGGCACGCCTGTTTGCAATGGAGCAGCGGCGTGCAGAGGCAGCCACAACAGAGCAGCGCAGAGCCCAGGTGGCCAGCTCTGAGCGCAATGAACGCATCCGCACCTACAACTTCCAGCAGGCAAGAGGCAGATGGCCTCGGGCCGCAGCCATGCCACATGTCACACCCCATGTCACACCAGTGATGGCTCTGAGCCGCCAGGATATTCACTGCACGTAGGCAGATATATAGGCAGATATACGCAGGCCCAGCTGAACACCTCCGTGTGGCACCCCTGTTGGCCAACATCATGGGCACTAATCCAACTGCCCGCACCATAGCAATGCCATAGCAGCACCCAGCTTGCTGATGGCCAGGGGTGGTGACTTGTGTTGGTCAAGGGAGGCTGGGTCTGAGGCACCCACCTGCTCCCATCGCTGCAGCTGCCGGCACGGATGACTGCTGGCATGGCCTCTGGCACGACATTCTTACTTACAGCCACTAGGGACATTGAGGCACGGATGTTGATGGCCGAGGCCGAGGCCATCGGCACGGATGACTGCTGGCACGGCCTCTGGCACAACGGGCGAGTACCCTGAGTTAGTCACTGGCCCATCCCTGGCACTACCACCCTACATCATGGCATAGGCCCCGGTGCAGGTTACAGGCCTAGCCAGCAGCCACCTGTGCATCATGTGCAACCATTAGACACAGTGTGCAACCATTAGACACAGTGGGCAACCACTAGACACAAAAGGCTCAGACCAAGCCCAGCCTGACGCTATGCTGCAGCACTGCCGCTTGGTGAGCACAATGCAAAGTGGTTGACAATGAAGATGGCAAGGCTGCTGCACACTGGCAACATGGCTGCATGGTTGCATGGCTGCATGGGCTGCATGGTTGCATGGCCGCAGGATCGGCTGACAGACCATCGGGTGGCCCTCACCCACCACGGGCTGGAGGCCATTCTGTCAGGCCATCGCACCGACACCCTGGACGCCATCCATGACACCCTGGCCCTAGCCGAGCAGGTGCAGCAGCTGGAGGACCTGGTGGGCTCTGGTACTGACTGACCCCACCCTCCTGCCCCTCCTGCACGCCGCCATGGAGTGGGTCACCTCAAACTGCCCCAGGTGCTGTTTGGCCTCATAGCCAGTTCCCACGCCCGAGGCTTGGTGGGCAAGGCCAAGCAGCCCCATCAAGCTGAGGGTGATGACCAACATCATCTCACAAGCTCTGGGCAAAGCAGCCGAACGGCTGACAGTGTGATCGGTTCAAGTCATCACAATCAAGGGACATGGGCCCACTCCATGTGTGTTAGGCCAAGGCCACGGTAGGCTGCAGGGCCCAGGGTTAGGCAACAGGACAGCCTGGGCAGGGGAGACGACCCACCCCAGCACCTCATCAGCTGAGCAGCACAGCCGACCTGCAAACTCCGTCCACGCGCCATGGGCCAGACCCCCTTGGAGGTTGGCGTGTATCCCCTAAAACCCTGCCCCCTCAGTGAAACACTTTTGTGATAAATTACCCTCGGAGTAGGTAGGGAGAGCAGTAACAGGCCTGATCTGCGTCACCCTCCGCCCCCACCATAGCAGGAACCCGCTTTTGATGATAAACAATCCCTTTGTTAGGAGTTATCGCTGCCGTTTGCGCGACATGCTCTTGCCGGGCACGCCCACCCACTCCTGGCATGTCCGGCTCGGGCATGGCGGCAATCCACCTACATTTGAAGGTACGTAAACGGCGATGATGGTTCGAGATAGTCTATATCGGGTTTATGAAGTGCACAGTCTAGCTGCTTGGAGCCCGGGCAAGTCAACGCGAGCAAGCTTTGACCTTTTCTATTGCCGTTCTCAGCTATGGCTCTAAACGATGGCTCTAAGGAACACTGATGTCGATGCCCCGATGATGCTTTGAAATGCCTGGTTGGAGGGAGCTACTGCGCGATGTGGAGCTTGGGGTGCGCTAAGCAAGCATAGTGATGCGATAGGCCGAGGTTCCAATGCATACACAAAGGTTGTGTTTGCGTGTAGGAGGTCGATGAGAACCACCAGTTGCTGCCCAGCACCGGGAAAGGGAGGCATCGCCACCACCACCACCTGCCAGGGTCCAGCACAATCGCCCAGGAAGCTAGGCAGGGTACCCATGACGTCAGCAAGGTTGCACAGAAAGGGATCCCTAGCAGCCCAGAGCTCAGTCACGCCAACCCATGGCACACTCGGCAAGCACGCAACATGGAAGACCAACACAGACAGGTTGCAGTCTTGCCGGATAACAGCAGGGCGGGGTCGCAGGCTTCCCAGCCGGTGAGCAAGGACGCCCCCCCACTCGCTGGCCGTGCTGGCAGCCGCAGTCCAAGGCATCCCCGCTGGGCAGCGCAGGATGAGCAGCAAGGATCAGACTGGGATGTCACCAACAAAGCAGCTGGATATGCTCCTTCCATGGCAGAGGCAGTGAGGGACGATGTGCACCATCCTCTGTTGCCTTTGCCGCCCTTGCATGCTCCCGCTGCGGCAACAATCACCCACTACCCCTTGGATGCAAGCGTGTTGTCGGTCACAGCAGCAGTAGCAGCTCAACCGAGGTTAGCATCGGCAGCAACCCAGCAGCAGGGAAACAAGCACACGTCTTGGGATGCTGTGCCGTGGGCTGTGCAACAGCAGCAGCAGCAGCAGCAGCAGCAGCAGCAGCAGCACACACAGGCGCCACTGAGCCCACCAGTGTGGGCCCAGGCTGGTCAGTTTGGAGCATCGTTGACAGCCAGCCCCAAGGCAGCCACGGCGGCTGCGCCCGCAGGGAAAGGTGTGATGGATGACGACGATGACAAGGTAAGCAGCCGCGCGCAGCATGCATGCAATGCACTGGTGCACCTGGCACAACATGTATGGCATTCCCAACAGGCCTGGCTGGCTGGCTGGCATGGGCCCCATGAGGAAAATTAGCAAAGGCATGGGCATGCCAGAGCTAGAACAAGGATCACGGGACTGTGACCACTGCAACCGCTGCAACCACTGCAAGCAGATGCCTTCTTGGCACAGCGTGATGCACAGCAGCCGCTTTGACGCACCAACTCAGTTGCATGGTGGGCTCTACCCCTGAGCCACCAGCTGGCATACAGTGGTGACTTGGGTAGAGCCACCAACCTGCCTGGCTGATTTGAGAACAACAGAGGCATGGGTCTGCGGTAGACATGCACACCTGCCATTTCCTGGGCTCCTTGGCACCCCCAAGGAGTGCATCTCTCGGCACCAGTGGCCTCCGCCCTTCACGCAGCCGTCTATACCTTGCAATGCGAATGTAATGGCATTGAGTACGCTTGAGCAGAAGGGCCACGCCCGGGGTGTGCTGCGACACCCCACTGTGCTGCATTCCTAGCTCACCAGGGCCAGGCATAGGGGTGCAGCACCTGACCCCAGCCCCTGCTTCAGCCGCTGGTGCCTGTGATGTGCAGGACGGGTGCGTCAGCAGGCTGCTAGCTGCCCCGGTCATGCAGAGGCTCAATGACCGCTATGACCGGCTGATGCAAACGCAGGTGGGGCCTTGGTGGGCGTTAGGTAGGTAAGGTACATTGAACGGGGTTAAGGTTGGGGTCAGGGTTTGGGCCAGGATGAGGGTCAGGATCAGGGTTAGGCTTAGGGTCAGGGTACGGTCAGGGTCAGGGTGGGGCTGTGGGTGAAGGTTAGGGTCAGGGTTTGGGTTGAAAGAGCCAGCTACCTACCCCCAGAGCTCCCTGAAATCACGTTAGGTGTTGCATGGCTTGCCGCAGAGCTCCATCACCTCAATGGGGCATAGGGACTGAGGCAGCTTGTTTGCCTGCAGGCGGTGGCCATCCTGTTTGACATCAGCGACGTGCTGCTCTTCTTGCTGGACATGTACACAGACTTCAGAGTAGTGCAGGTCAGTGCCATAAGGGTGCCTGACTGGCGCTGGGAGGCATGCATTGAGTTGCATGCGTCTTGAATGTGCATGCAGCGCCTGACAAGTGTGCTGACCGCCAGCCCCTCATGAGTGCTACACCAGGGTGAACAACAGACTGCCAGTGCCTGGCTGCTGAGTCAGGGGCAGGATAAAAGACTCACGGCGCCTTAGCCCCAGCTAAGATGGCCACCGTAGCCATACAACCTGACCCCATTCAGCGTGTTCCCTGTTTTCCTTGCAACAACAGAACTAGGGAAAAGGCTGGTAGACAATCAAGGAAAGGCTGTACATGCTAGATTGTGCATGGAGAGCCACAAGGACCATAAGGCGCAGGGATGCTGGACACATTACATTGTTACTATGAATGGGGAGCTGCAGGGGGGTGGATCAGTACCCACACGGGTTGCGAGGGCTCAAAGTCTGACACGCCACATAGGGGGAATGTGCCACCGATGTGGGGTTTGTAGTCATCAAGGGTGCGACCGAGGATGCTACAACTTGATTGTAGTAGCTGAGTGAAAATACCCACAGGCAGACATGTTATTCCTTGTCGAACGAGTTTTGTTTTGCCTGACACGCCACATCTTGCATGGGTGGTTGAGTCAGGGCTGACGCTCAGGTGCATGCATCGAGATGCATGGAAACATGGTGTCATATGTAGCGCACCGGACGTCATGCAAGCTCTCTTCATGCAAGCACTGTTTGGTACAGGCTCGTGGCATTATGTCTCACATGCATGCTGTTGTATAGTAAGGTTGCATGTTATCTCTTCAATTTTAATGTTTGGTGATGGGTTTTGACTTCGTCATGGCTGTTAGAGAGGTGCTGTAAGACAAATACAACCATGGTTGCTGCTGGTGGCGGGTTGTGGTTGTGGCCGCAGACCCTGCAGCATGGCGGGTATCACAGCTGGGCCATTCTCACCATCATCTTCATCGCCTGGCACTATGTCCTCATGGCGGTGCTCATCTGCCTCTTCTGGAGACGCACCACCTCAAGGTGGGCTGCGCGCAGGCACAGAACGCCGTGATTGCAACAGTGATCGTGGTTGTGGTTGCGGTGGCAGGCGCGCTTGTGATCTCGAATGATTGTGGTAGTGGTAGTGGTCGTGGTGGTGGTGGTTATCCATGGGCAGTCAGTGCTATGCCTGCCTATGCCATGCAGCTGGGCATTATCATGATTGTGAGCTTGACTGCGCTGAGGTTGTGACAGTGAATGGGGTTGTGCCCATGAGCTGCATGTCCTGGCTATGTGTCATGTGCCGCATGTGCCCAGTGCTGTTGGTATGGATAGCACGGCAGCTGCCTGGTCTGCTTAAAGTGGCGCTCCTGTCTCCAAAGATGCAGGCCGTGGGCACTGCCTAACCTGCCTGATCTGCTCAAAGTGGACCTCCAGCTCTGCGACAGTGACTACGCTACCTCGGTGTCACGACTCCTAGTGTTCCGACCGCAGTGTGCACCAGTGTGCTGCACTGTCTCCTTGCCTGCCTGCACTCATCCACTGCAGGTGGAGCTGCTGCTGGGGCGTCATCAACAGCGACGCTTTCAAGTCCTGCCTTTGGCTGCCCACCGTGCCATTCGCCATCATTGCTGTGCTGGTAGGTGCTTGGGGTCTTGCCTGAGGGTGGGGCTGAAAGCTGGAGAAGGTACGTGGCTGCTGCTGGGTGGCTCAGGGTGGCAGCGTGCGTTTAACTGAACTGCCTAGTTATGCTACAACTTGATTGTAGTAGCTGAGTGAAAATACCCACAGGCAGACATGTTGTTCCTTGTTGAATGAGTTTAGTTTTGCCTGAGCTGCCTCGTCGTCATGAAGCGTCGCCATTCTCACCATCACCATCATCCCTCATCACTGCCGTCAACGCCATCACCACCACCACCACCACCATCTTCAGGAGCACTATCACCTCCATGTTGTCCTGCCATTGGCCAGGCATGGCGCGGGTAGGATAGCTGAAGGGCGTGTTGCTGGGAGGCAGCTGCTGCCCGTGCGTGCTGCTGGCCTCAGGTGCTGGACCTGGGCATGCTGCTCACCTCCACCGCCCCCATCTTCTTCCCCGCCGTGTTTGCCGGCTTCTCCTCGTGAGCCCTGCCAGCAGCCTCACTGCCGCCTTGCCATGCTGGTCCATGCTGTGTTGAAACACAGGTGTCATGTAGTCCATAGGTGGAACAAAAGCACCTGTCAGCAGTGAAGTCACAGTGGTCACGCATGTTTGAAAAGCCTCTGCACTACCCCATGCTGGTCTGTCGCCCCTCTACACCCCTCTGCATTGACCTATCGCCCCTCTGCCCCTCATGCCGTCAGCAGCGTGTGAGGCAGAACAAAAGAAAGGTGTCACAGTGCTCACACCAGTGACCAATGATCACAAAGGGTGCCACTGAGCCCTAGCCAGGGCTGTTGGAGTGGATGGAGCGTGTTTGGGTGCGACTGGGCAGCCCCACATACTCTCTCACACAAACACACTGTTACAGCCCATGTCCAGGTCCTGGTGTCCTGGTCTGGCCCTGCTGGGTGCCAAGGGAAGCTGGCGTGCTTAGGAGAACTGGCGTTATGACTTTCTCTGCTTAGGCCGTCAGCCTTCTAGATGCTTGGCCGCCCTCCCCCTCATACTTTTCTGAGACTTTTGTTAAGGAAGGCCAAACCTGCTTGGCCAGCCCTCCCCCTCCAAACTTTCTGCAGCTTTCTTCCATTCTAGCCAAACCTGCTTGATGTTGCTGCAGATTCATGTCTAACTACAACTTCTCCCGCCTGTTTGTGGAGTTTGTGTTTGAGTCCATCCCACAATCCATCTTGCAGGTGGGGTTGCGTGGCACTCTCCACCCATGCTGGCTTGGCTGGCTGCTTGGTGGCATAGTTGGACACTTGTCCTTCTTGCAGGCTTACATCTACTACCACCTGCTGAACATCAACGCAGCAGCAGCAGCAGCAGCAGCAGCAGAAGAGGCCCAAGCTGCAGCCATTGCAGCAGGCACCTCTGCTGACAACATAAACCTTCCTCCTCAGGGCAGCACAGTGCTGAATGCACCTCCAACCTCCACCTCCCACCCCTCCTCCACTTCTCACCCCTCCTCCACTTCTCACCCCTCCTCCACCTCTCACCCCTCCTCCTTGCCTGATGTCAACCAGCCATCTGACAGCGCCAGATCATTGCCCTGCCCATCTGGTACCCCTGGGTGCATGCGGATGCTGCTGGCAAACGTCACACATCCCACACATGATAACCACTCACGTCATAGGAAGGCCATGACCGGTGACCCAGGAAGCACTAATCAGCAGCACGTGCAGCTGCATGGAAAGCACCAGACTCCATGGCCTGCCTGGCACATCAGCAGGCCCAGCAGGAGGCAAGCCGTGCATACCAACAGCAGCAGCAGCGGCCCCCTCCCCTGCCAGCCCCTCTTCACCCCGCCTCCTATCCACCCACAGCACAGGCTACCCCACCAGCAGGACCAACCCCACCAAGGGCAGCACCTGCCACAGCTACTGCTCACCAATCAGCATGCAGCCCCCCAGCCCCCCGCAGCTTCCTGGCAGCTACCCCTCCCTCGTGGCAATGTCAGCACGGGCCTGCCCCTGTCCATGCATGGTGGGGCCACGCTAGCCCTGCTGGCAGTGCTGGGCAGGATGCTGCGGGGCGATGCAGGGAGCAGCAGCACCTCAGGTCCAGCGCCTGCAGGGCCTAGGGCGCTGCCGCCTCCACCTCCGGCAAAGACAGGCATTGACGCCATTGGCACCCAGGTCCTCAGCACATCGGTCATTGCCCAGCGGGCAGTGGTGGTGTCTCTGGCATTCTCCGCCGTCAACTGCCTCAAGTTTGGCTGGAAGCTGTGGAAGGTGCGGGTGTGCATGTGGGGGCATGTGGGGGCATGTGGGGGCAAGTGAGTGTGTGGTCATGGTTGGGAGCAAAGAATGGCAGAGGGAGGGGCAGAACCTCATCTACTCTCCCAGGCTCCTGTGGGGTGCTGTCTAGGAGGAGAGAGAGGGGCCGTGGGAAAGGGGCCCCTCACCTTCTTTCTCAGACTGCTGTTGGGTGCATGGAAGCGTGCAAGACATATGACAATGCTCGATGCACCTCCACGTAAGCTCCTAGTCATCAGCTACAACTTGCATGCCAACATTCTGGAACACATTTGGGGCTCAGGCTTGCGCAACGCAGCCAGGGTGTCCATGGAGGGGCTGTGCAGCGCTGTGCCCACGAGGATTGCACGCAGGCTGCTGATGATGCCGGACTCAAACTCCACCAATACTTCAAGTACGTGCTGCTGCTCAAGGTGGGTGCAGCCCTTCCCTTCCCTCAGCCGGCAACTCCTGGTCACATTCCCCAGGTCACACCCCCAGCTGCCCACCCAGGGCACCGGGTACAGCACCCTAGGTCGTGGGCATCTCCCACAACACAGCAGTGATGCTAGTGGGGCTAGTGGGAAACGCTCCACTTCAACACCAGCCTGGTGTGAGCCAGCTTGCCATCCACAGGTGGTGTGTTGTGCTGATGTCTGCCTACTGACATGGCTTGTGTCAGCACGCAAAGTGAGGTTGCATATCCCAGCAAATGCCATGTGATGCTGCTGCTGCTACCGCTGTTACTGCTTCCCCTGACTCCCACCATCTCCCTTGCATTCCTCCCCTCCCTCCACTATGTGCAGGGCAACTATGAGTGTGCCCCCGCCACCATGACCACCGCCATCCACAAGTGCTGCAGTCTCCAAGTGGGGCCTACACCCCTCCTGCCACCTTGCCTGCCACCCCTCTCCCCGCCACGTCCCTCCCTGCCCCCCTGCCTGCCACCTCCCTTCCCTGCCATCTCCCTGCCTGCCACCTCCTCCTCTGCAACCTTGCCTGTACAGTGTTAGCGTAGCCTAGTCAAGCTGCTGGAACTGCCAGAAACTACAACATGAACACATATGCCTGGCATGAGCAGTGGCCTCGCTGGGCTCAGGCCTGAACCTGCACAGCAGGCTGCCAGGAGCCACCCCACCCTGCCCTGGGGTCATCCAGTGCAGTTCAGCAGAGCCACAAAGCTCAGCATACCCCGTGCACCATGTTGCCATGTTGTAAGCTGCCCACTGCCAAGCAGCCCCTTCTGTGTTCCCAGGTTGAGCAGGGTCAGCTGGACAGGGTTCCCCACCCCACCCCATGACGGTGCTAATGCCAGTGATGACAGTGTTGACGGTTACATGATGCTGACAGTCATGTGATGATGATGGTGATGACAGTGATGACAATGATGATGGTGACGTGGTGATGGTGATGACAGTGATGACAATGGTGATGGTGACATGCTCGGACTTGCAGGACAACACCTTCACTATGAATGGCTTCCCCCTGCACAGAGACAAGGCGCGGTTTGGTCCAGCCCAGCAGGCAAGCACTGCCCCTACCCAGCCAGCAGCAGGGCATCGTGATATAAACAGCAAGACCTTGAAACATCACACATGAGTAATCCGTCCATAATGCCGACAGACGAATGCCATGTAATGCTGCTGCTGCTGCTGCTGCTGCTGCTGCTGCTGCTGCTGCTGGTGATAATGCTGGCAGCCACACAGTGCCTAATGTCCTGCTGCCTCCTCTTACCTGATGACAGACGCTGGCCTGTGCTCACGCATCTGCCATCCTCAGCCCTCACCCATGCCACCAAGGGCTTGTGGTGACCTTGCTCATGCAGGCGTACGTCCTCATCAACGCATTCAACCGCTTCCCAGAGCTGAAGACTGCGACACGCTGGACCTGCATTGGCTGCCCCCTGGCATCAATCAACAGGTGCACAAGGGTCCAGCGAGCTGGCTCACAGCACCTTGCGCATCACCCACTGCCCTTGTCACCTAAGTGCTTGGCCTGCGGGTTGCGCCTTGCGCCCTGTACTCTGTCGCTGCCGCCATAGCTGCCACCAGCAGCTGCCATTTCACAACTGCTACCAGCAGCTGCAGCCACAGGTGCACAGCAGCTGCGGGCACACATGTTTGTGTGTCCATTCAAGTTGCTTCTGCATGCGCTGGTAATGCATCCCTTTGCCCTTGTCACCGCAGTGCTTGTCCTGTTGCTTGTTCTTTGCACACTGTACACTATCGCTGCTGCAGCCGCCACCGCAGCTGCGCCTGCTGTCTGGTCACAAACTGGCCAGGCTTCAGGCTTGCACCAACGCCCTTCATTTACCCCACACATATGGTCACGTATGGTGTTCATCTACCCTTATCATGCCTTGCCTACATCATGCCAGTCCCAGTAGAGCCAAACAACCTGCTGGCATTCAGCGCCTTGCGCCTTCCACCTTTGTGGGGTCTTATTTGAGATGTAGGTTCAACTCCCACCGGGTGTCCAATCATTTACCCAGAGCAGCCATTGCTGCGCTTGCCTTGTGGAGATTGCGTGTGTAAGGTCTGAGTGTACAAGCCCGTTGCGGAGCTTGCCTATTTGAGACGCAGAGTACAGTGGATTGGCTGCATACGGCTTAATGGCTCAATACGGCTGCTGTGCTGTGTAAGGCTCACAACACAGAGGGTGCTGTCAAGAGAGGCCTGGGTGTTGTCAGGGAATGTGGTGGCCTAGCAAAGCGTTGTGGCCTAGGAAGGTGCTGTCAAGAGAGGACTTGTAGGGACTTGCCAGGGACTGTGGTGGCCTGGCAGGGAGTGTGTTGTCCAACACCCTTGAGGGCTTGCCGCTTGCAGGATTCTTGAGCGTGGCGTGCAGAGCATGAGGAACCTGGAGTCACTGGAGCTGAGTGAGTGTGCGGTGCGGGGTGACTCCCTGCAACCGCTGCTGCGCGCCATCCGCAAGCACAAGGCCCTCACAAAGGTGAAAGGCACAGCAGCAGCAGCAGCAGCAGCAGCAGCACCACCACCACCACCACAACCACAACCAGCAGCAGCAGCACCACCACCACCACGACCAGCAGCAGCAGCAGCACCAGCACCAGCAGCAGCACCACCACCACCACCACCACCACCACCACCACCACCACAAGCAGCAGCAGCAGCAGCAGCACCACCACCACGACCAGCAGCAGCAGCAGCAACAGCAGCTGTACCTTCTGCCCTATCGCCCATTTTATGGAAGCAGCAGCTAGCAACAGCTTCATCGCCAGCATCACCACCATCATCATCACCACCACCATCATCATTGTCATCATAAGTTAGAAGTCTCCAGACATGGTGTCATCTCAGGCTGCTGCCAGTGGGCCATGCTGCCATCCTGCACGCCCTGCCCTGCACTTGCCACCCACCCCTGCAGGTCAAAGTGGTGCAGACTGGCATCCTGAAGAAGTACCGCAACACCAAGACGTCTGCCCTAGGCGCCCTGTTCAAACCCAAGCTGGGGCTGACCCATGTGGCCGTGAGCGGGGCGTTCTGGGGCGAGACCCTGATGCAGGTCAGGGCTAGGCTCAAAGCAGGCTAGTCAGTGGCACCGCCACACTCCACATCAACATCACCACCATGTGTGCTGCAGCACAAGCCAACAGCACATGCCATGTGACGGTTGCATCTGTGGTGGAATAGTCTCTAGTCAATGTGAGTGTGAGTGGGAGAGCAGCT
Source organism: Haematococcus lacustris (assembly GCA_030144725.1). Classification (NCBI taxonomy): domain Eukaryota; kingdom Viridiplantae; phylum Chlorophyta; class Chlorophyceae; order Chlamydomonadales; family Haematococcaceae; genus Haematococcus; species Haematococcus lacustris. The sequence continues at coordinate 5,248,399 of JASKMD010000009.1, forward strand.
GGGCATGCAGCAGTTGCGGCAGTTGTGGTAGTAGGCGTCAGCTACCCCTAACAGGGGTGTGGATGCGTGGTGGTGGTGGTGCATGCAGGCTGCTGCTGACCAGCTGAAGACGCACACCACTCTGCAATCGCTGGCCATTGAGTTCCCGGTGAGTATTAGCCTCAACCCAGACTGCTAGAACTAGCAACCAGCACCTCCTAGCGCCTCCTAGCACCTCCCAGCACCGTATGCCGAGTGTGCACTAGCATACTGTTGTGCACTAGCATGCTGTTGTGCACTAGCATGCTTGCATCTGGGCTATGGCTATGGCTAGGGCATGGCGTGGGCTATCTCCAGTGCACCTTATGCTGAGCATGAACTTGGATCTGGGTCCCTTGTTGGGCTGGGCTCTCAAGGCCATGCGAATCCAAATCTAGCACTGAGTCGGCTGTTGTGCACCAGTAAGCTGGTTTGCTCCTCCATGGTGGCCCCACATCCTGCAGACAGCTAGAAGAGGCTGGTCACAGTCTGCTGGTGCAGGCCATGAAGTAAAGAGGAAATGTGACAAAGGTCTATGCTGGTGTGTCCCCCACAGCAACAGCAGCAGCAGCAGCAGCGGCGGCGTCTGCCAGCAGCCCTGGAGCACCCCAGCACCAGAACATGAGCATTGGGTGTGTGACTTGTGTGCCTCATCAGTGTCGGGCCTCAGTGTCCGCCCTACCATCAGCACCTCCCTCATCGGCCCAGCAAGCTACAAGTACCACACAAAGGCAGAATCAGGTCCTCTCACTAGGGATGGTGTTTTGTCTGTATTGAGTACCTGGCTGCCTACCACCTACACTAGTGCCTGACCCCTGCGACAGGGCTATATCCTAGACTTGGCATGCCATGCATGCACTGAAGAAAGCTGATGACAGCTCAAAGGGGGGCACACACAACTGTGCCACAGCAGGCTGCTGCGGCTGGGCCTTGGGTGGCCGGTCGCACAGCCGCTCATCACCCAGCACTGGTTTACACCTAGGCCTTGGCTGGCAGAGCCAGGTCAGTCGAGCCATGGAACAGGGCCACCGCAAGCAGCAGACAGCTCCTTCCCAGCCCCCTATGTTTTGCCAGTCTCTCTCGCTCGCCCTGTTGCTCGGCTTCCACCCCACCCCGCCCACCCCGCATGTATCCCCTGACTGCCTACTTGCATGGTGGTACCTACCCCAACCTGGGCGAGAGTGCCTGCTGCATGCAGGCAGTGAGCAGCGCCGATGCTGATGCGGAGGGTACAGGGTCAGCCCACCCCGCCGCCACCTTTCAGGCGGCGCTGGCCCAGATGCTGCAGCTGTTTAGCAAGGGAGCAGCGCACAATGGCCAGGCTGGCAGGGGGCCGGCTGGGCTACCTGCCTGGGGGGAAGCTGCGGGAGCAGGTGAGCTGGATCCGATGACATCAAGCCTGATGCTGTCATCAGCACACTGCCACTGCTATCATAATGGCTCTGATACTGATTTACAAGATAGTAGCCCCAATGTAGTGAAAGGTGGCGATCTGAAGGGATGACAGTAAGGGTTGTCTGCGAGCAGAACTCTGAACAGAATGTTTAGGGCACTGCTGCTGGTGGCCCGGCTGACAGCCATGCCAGCAGCAGTGGTCACCAGTGACACTGACTTGTGCTGTGAGCTGGAAGGGCCCCTCCTCACAACGCAACACATCAGGTTGAGCCGCTTGAAGCGTACCACAAGGGACTTCAAGTGCACTCTAGCGAAGGCAACACACCAAGTTTCACAGGCTCAACAAGTGCACAACAACGAGCTAAGGCCACTGGTGGCACTGCAAAGGTGCCCACCACCACCACCACCACCACCACCCAGGGCACCCAACATAGGCCTCCTGCGCATGAACCAACATCATGCGCCACCGGTCATGCATGCCCTGGCATGCGCATGGCATGTGGCAAGTCTGAGGCGTGGCTTTGTCTGCGCATCTGCCCTGTGACGGTGCATGCCCATGACTATGTCTGAAGTGCATGTGCTCTGCTTTAGAATGGTAACACCCAAAGGTGAGTATGATAGTCAAGAATCAGGGCTTGAGCAGCACCTCGGGCATGGGGTTCCAAGACCCCTGCGCTGCCGCATCCTGTTGCAGGTGTGGCGGCAGCATCTGCCGCGGCAGCAGCGGCCGCAGCAGCGGCGGCGGCCGGCCTGCTTGCTGGCACCAGCCTGGCTCTGACCAGCCTGGCCAGCAGACTGGGCGTGTCAGGGGCCAGCAGCAAGGGCCCACTGGTCAGCATCAAGTACATGCTCGCGGCCTCCACCATTCTGAGGAGGTAGGGGCCCATGCGGTGCATGCTGCCCAGCCAAAAAAAGACGAGGGGGGGTCTATGTCAGCTGCGTCTGGGCTGCAAAGTCAAGCAGCCATAGCGGGTAGAACAGGGCAGCCCATCATCATGCAGCCCCTTGCTCCTGAGTCAGTATACCCTGACCTAACATGAGTTAAGGGCGCCCTTAGATCAGGTATCACCAACTGTCGAGCCCTGCTCCTGACTGCTTTTGGCTGCGCCTGGCTGCCCCTGCAGCTGCCCCTCCCTGACCTCCCTGGCGCTGCACCGCCACGTGATGAGCGAGCAGGGCGTGGCTCTGCTGGCCAGTGCGCTGCAGACCAATGTCCAGCTGCGCGCCCTAAGCCTCCAGGGCAGCAGTGTGGGCGACCTGGGTGTGGTGCCCCTGGCACGCGCCATCAGGCACAGCCGGACACTCACCTCACTCAACCTGAGGTGAGCCACCTAACCCCACACAAATGAGAGGACCGCCCAACCCCGCAACAGTCCCGCCAACAGTGTCACCGAGACCTATCAGCACTGCTCAAACACACACATACACGCGCACGCAGGCACGCACACACATATGCACAAACCTGCATAATGTGGCAAAACAACATGGCAATGTAATCACGTATGGATGGTGAGGGACAAGGGTACGTGTGACATAGCCATGCGTGTGTGGAACAGAGTAAGGCTAGGGCTGTATTGTGCGCACCCAGGGGGTGTGGGCTGACCGGGGAGGGCCTCGTCCTGCTGGCGGGAGGTGTGGCCGACAACCGCGGCTTGATGGCCTTGGACATCAGTGCCAACACCATGAATGGCGCGGCAGGTGCGCTTGCTGGGGAGCACAGTTGGCTCCACGGCCAGAGGCAATGAGGGGTGAGGGTGGGGTGAGGGTGGGTGTGGTGTTTTGCAGAGCCATTGCTTGTGGGCTATTGCTGTGGTTGGTTGTGACACATGAGGTGAACCCCACAAGGGCAAACCTCACATGTGTGTGCATGAGGAGGTGATAGGCAGGGACGAAGTCACGTAGTTCTGTGTTGCGCATACACCCCAACTATGCTTGGTTCTTGGATGGCTGTTTTGATATTTTGATGTTTTGATCCTGTGTTGTGCACACAGTGTGGTAAGGTATGAATGGTCGCTTTGCAAAGTGACTTTCTGACCTGAGCCATGTACCTGAGCCATGCACCTGAGCCATGTACAATGCTCAATCATGATGAATTCTTGTACGGCTGCATGGCTGCATGGCGGCGTGTGTGTTGCAGTACGTGCTGTGGCCCGCGCCATGCGGCTGAACAGCGGGCTGAAGAGCTGGCTACTGGACGACTGTGGCGACAGCCTTGCAGCAGATCAGGCTGCTCTCACCGTGCTGGTGGACACGGTGGCCTGCAACCAGCACATCACGCACCTGTCATTGGCCAGCAGCCCTCTCCAGGTGGCGCGAGTGTCAGGGCTTAGCTGCTGCCCCTTGCTGGCCCCTGCTGCCCCAACCTGCCCCGGGACCCTGCTGCATGCCACCAGCTTCTCATGGCTAAATCTACCCACCTCATACTGCATCCTGCTCATGCCTAGCTGTAGCCACTCAGCCCCTGGGTGCCTAAAGCCCTCACCACCTTGGCAGCTGTCCTAGTGATCCTGGATGCTGCCTTCTTAACATGGGTGTGCGTGCGTCTATGAGTGTGAGTTAGTAGCAATACTCGTTTAGCCAACGGTATGAGTCCATGCTGAGCTCTGGCGGTAGAGTGGGGTCTAGGCTCAGGGTCCTTTGCCCTTTTATTACCCTGCACTATTCAAGTGGGTAAGTGGGGAAGGTGCAAAAGCTGTATGCGGATAGCTGAGTGGACGTGAGCAAGAGAGGGAAGGTAGAGCTGGGCTGGTGCTGGTGCTGGTGCTGGGCTCCCTACCTTTGGCTAGACACCTGTTCACGTCTACCCGGCCCCGTGATGTTCGGTGTGCGCAGGCATCAGGTGCAGCCCTACTGGCCTCTGCCCTCGTACGGCAGCAGCAGGCAAGCGCAGCAACAGCTGCAGCCGGGCTGGACGCTGTGGGGTCTCAGGGCCCTGGCCCCAGCGGCTGTGTGCTGCAACACCTCGACCTGGGTGCGGGGGACAAGGTGATCACCTCCAACACACTTGACCTGTGCCCATTGCGACTCCCCATGATGCTGGCCAGGTCTCGTTGCGTCAGCCTCAGGTTCCTCGCATGCCGCTGCCAGCTGCACCAATAGGACTGCTGGCTTCTGTCATCATCAGCATCACCAGCAGCAGCAGAGAAGCAGCAGCAGAAGCATAACCATCATAACCAGCAGCATTAGCAGCATCAGCATCACCAGCAGCAGCATCAGCATCACCATCACCATCATAACCATCACCAGCAGCAGCAGCAGCAGCATCAGCATCAGCATCATTATCACCATCATAACCATCATGACCAGCAGCATTAGCAGCATCAGCATCACCAGCATCACCAGCATCACCATCATCACCATCACTATCAGCACCATTAGCATTGTCGTTCTGTTGCAATTTTCTAGTGGCGTTGTTGCAACACACAGTCTCATACAGCCTCAATGCACTAACTTCTGTGCTCTATCTGCGGCTGACAGTGGAAAACTGTGGCTGTAGTCCTTGCCACAAGGTTAGGCGGTGTGCCCGATGTACTAGTCCTGCTGGGGGCAGGGGCCATCTGGCACCTCGCCATGTAGGACTAGAATGCTGCTAGCAGTCTGGTACAACTGGATCAGACATAATGCAAAGTGCCTACTCGAGCTCGACCAGCTGGCCACGCATACACCCCAATGTGGTACCATTGATGTGCAAATGCTGCTGTAAAGGAAGAGCTTTACAAGCTGGCTAGGCCATGCAACCAGTTTCAGTACGATTGAAAGATGTTGCATTACCCAGACAGGCAGGCATCAGGGCTCCTTTGTGCACATTCACCGCTGGCTTGCAGTAGCCCTGTGGCAGCAGCACACACTTCACGTCACACCCAGGCGATCTTGCACATCTTCTAGTCTTGCATGCCACCTTGTCTCTGTGACCTTGCGTCACCCACGGTCACCCAGGTCACACATGCTGCCTTGCATGCCACCTTGTGTCACTCAGGTGCCAGCGCAGTACAGACTGCAGGACGCCAGCATGGCCCTCCTGGCCGCAGCGCTGCCGGCTCTGTCATACACCCTCACCCGCCTGCACCTCACGGTGAGGAGCCTACCCCTGCCCCACCGCGTCGCTCCCTCCACCTTGCCTGCATCCCACTCTGCTGCCATTCCCCCTGCCTCCACAACAAGGCATTCAGCAGCACTGCCTAGCAACTAGCACTTCACCTTGGCAGTGTTACACCAAACCTGGATCCAGTGGGTGAGGCACAGGGGCAGGGCAAGCAGGGCAGGGCGCAGCAGAGTCAGCAGGCCAGAGCGGGGTGGACTGTTGACAACGGGTGAGCATGCTTTGTGCTGCTGTGCCTGAGCAGCTGCTGCTGTGCTGCAATTGTGGGCAGGCTGCTGCTGTGGCTGTATTGCACAGGGCTTGCGAGCCTGGCAAGGCTCTCAGCAGGGCAAGGTGTCCAGGTCATGTGCCTGAATGGGGTGGGACTGCAGCGCTCCCCCTCATGCATGAACTCCTTGCTGCTCTGCCTCATCTCATGCTGCTTCATGCTCATGTATCATAAAGTTAAACATGCGTAGTTTCCTGCACATATACAATGTGTTTAATCGTATCGCACATAGGATCATCATTGCTGCTTCATGTGAATCACTGCTTCATGTGGACGTGCAGGGCCACACCTTGGGTCTGGCAGCCTGCAGTGAGCTTGCAGCCGCCCTGCCCCTGTGCCCGCACCTGAACTATCTGGACCTGGGCCTAACCAAGCTGGCTGACCCCGGGCTGGTGCTGCTCACACCAGGGCTGCAGGTGCGAGCGCTGCTGCACCGCACTCCTGCTCGCACACCCCAGCCATCGCTGCCTTGACACCAGCTGCTGACTGCAATGGTTAGGATTGGGGAAGGGGTTGGGGTGAGGGCATGAGGGAAACCCTCTACTGCCCTGTTCTGGCCAAGCCTGTACTCCTGTACCACCCTTTGTCAACCTGTACACAGTAAGGTGCCTAATGTGCCTACTATCACTTGGCGTTCAAGACCCATTGCTACTCCAATTTGATTCTATCAAGGCCTGTTCAAAATATGCACCTTACTGTGTACTGGTCGAGCTTGCTCCACCTTACTGTGTACTGGTCGAGCTTGCTCCACCTTACTGTGTACTGGTCGAGCTTGCTCCACATGGCTCCTCCCCTGCCCTGCTCTGCCCAGGCCTGCCCCTCTCTCACGCACCTGGTCCTCAGTGGCCTGCAAGGCCTGCAGCTACCCGGTGCCCGGGCCCTGGCCAATCTCCTGCGTGGCCCCTGCAGCCGTGCCAGCAGCACAGGCCCCACCCCACCCCTCTCACCCTCCACCTCCAAAGCCACCCTGACGCCCCTGAGGCCCCGGGTCACAGCGGGCAGCCAGGAGGGTGACACGGGCGCTGGCAATGCAGGGATGGTGGGCAAGGCGGCTGTGAGGGGGCAGGCACAAGGCTGTAGGCTGCTGCTCCTGGACCTGTCCTTCTGTGAGGTACGCGCACTGCACCTTTCCATCACCACCTCGCCACCACCATTTTGCCACCACCACCTTGCCATCATCACCTTGCCATAAGAACTTTGCCACATCTCAGCCCGTCACAGCCCAGCCCAGCCCTTCACCAGCACAGTGCAGCCCATCCGCCAGCTGCCAGGTGCTGACCCTGGACTCTGTGCCCCTTGGTGCCCCTGGTGCAGATGGGCCCAGACTGCCTACCCCACTCCTCATCCTCCGACGCGGGTGGCGTGCTGCAACCCCCTGCAGCAGCAGTGGCTTGCCGCACCACCTCCCATCCTCACTCACAGATTCTTGACGCTGCCGACACCCCGCACTCTAACCACCCCGCGTCACTGGCCAGCCTTGAGCAGGAGCAGCAGGACCAGCAGCAGGGGCAACACCTGCTGGCCGCATCCAGCGCAGCCCAGACAATGCAGCCGTCAGTGCAGGAAGGCCGGGCAGGGGCAGCTCAGCCTGTGACCGCCTCCCGCTCATTCCTCGGCGGCTTCTTCAGGCTGACGCATGCGCCCCGCCCTCAGGCCCCTATGACTCTTGGCCTGCCTGGCCCTGCGCTGCCAGCAGTGCAGGGCAGCAGCCTCAAGGTGCGGAGGGCGGGCTGGGACTGGCAGGCAGGCAGGTTGAATGGAAGGACAGCCCTGCCCTAGCTGCAGCCACAGGGGCACAAACCCGCGCTGCGAAGGCAGGGCTACCTGTGGTGGCCACTGCTCTTGACAGGCTTGTCGAGACTTATGCAGGGCTTCAGGTTCAGTAGTGGCAGGGTCCAAGCAGCATTTCCTCTGGATATGGTTGACCCTGCTGCACCACTGATGCCGCCACCTCCCTCTCGCTCTGACACAAACTGGCTGTTACGAGAGCATGGCACCGTCTGTCTTTTCCCAACATTGTGCTTGCAGGCGGCCGGCAGCGGGGAGGGACCTACCCTGGGCAATGGCACATTGACGCCAAAAGCTAGCGCAGCAGGAGGATTGGATTCGTACGGCAATGGAGCCGCACGCTTGCATGCGTCTGGCTCTGCAACAGCCCTTGGACAAGCAGCCAGCAACGGCGATTACTCGCAGCTCGCCGGCAGCTCGCTCACGCACGCACAAACCCAGCCGCAGCACCGCGGAACGTCCGGCTGGTCGGCTGTCACCCGGTATCTCCGGCAGTCGTTGGGCCGCGGAGGTGCCGGGCAGGCCAGCGACGAGCCGCTCCTGTGCGATGCTGTGCTCAGCGTGCTGTGCAACGGGCTGGCGGCGAACAACAGCTTGACGCACCTCAGCCTTGCGCATGCTAAGCCGCTGACACAGCAAGGTGCGCAGTGAGACAAAGTGATGGGCCACACCATAGCTGCAACATACCACAACGACAAACATGACAATGCAACAGCAGAGGTCTGTGCTCATTTACCCGCTGCTTCCTGTGTTTGTGTGACCACCTACAAAAAGCAGTTCCAGCATGCGTGGTGTCACTGCTGAGGGTGTGCGGCCTCTGCTCCATTCGCAGGCCTGCCAGTGCTGGCTGCAGCTGCCATCAGCTGCGCCACCCTGGTCAGCTTGGACCTGTCAGGCTGCTCAGAGGTGCTGCTGCGACCTGTATTCAATGACCTGCTGGGGGCAACAGCTCCCACGCTGAAGGTGAGCTGGCAGGTGCCACCAGGCAATGACCTTGACAGCCTCTCCATGCCATGGGAGGCCAGGTGGGCGAATGCGGTTGGTGGCTCAGGGGTGGGTGGGGCCTGCTGCTGGTGAAGTGGGTGGGTGGGAGCGAGCTAATAATACAGCAACAGATGCTGTATTAGATGATATATGTTGTAAACGGTTGGTTGGTGAAATGAGCTGATTGGTGAAACTGGTGAAAAGTCATATATACAGCAGGATGGGGCAGCTAAGGAGGGTGGGGCAGGAGCTGGTCAGTCCTGGTTTCAAAACTGATGCAAAACAGGGTGTCAAGCCAGGGAGGGAGGGTGCCTCAGAGAAGAGGTAGAGGTGGGGTGTGCATGAGTTGGTTGACAAGTACTATGTAGTGTTTATAGCCTGGCAAGTATGGGCTTGTGCAGGCAAGCGCTAAGGCCCTGTGTTGTGGGCCATGTGCAGAGTGTTCGTTGCACCTCTGGTGACGGTGCATATGAGCCCGTGCACATTGTGCTGCGCAAGTGACGACAAAGACATCCCCCATGACAAGGCCGCTGGTGGATATGTGGAGGACATGCGAGCTGTATGCACGACGTGAATGGGTTGGGGAGGGGTGCGTGTGCGTGTACATATACGTATCACATGTGTGTACTGCTATTCCCGGGAAGGATGTGGAGAAGAACAGATGTAGAGGGGGGTGAGCTGAGTGAGTGAGGTTGTAGCAAGCCATGTTGGCCATGTGGCAGCAACACCTTGTCCTTCAGGCTGTCTCGCCCCATGTCGTGACCATCTGGCTACTGGAATCTAAAAACAGTCAGGGTAGTCAGCTTAAGGATTATTTGAGCGAGGTATTAGTCTGAGTGACGATAAGTCAGACTGTAAACATGTCCAGCACACTCCACCACCATAGGCAGGCATGCAGGACGTACCATCTTCCACCTACGATATCATGTTGCTGTACCGCCGTGTTGTGACCTATCATAGGATGGGCCTCGGGCATCGCCTGCACCAGTAAAAGGATTGTTGGGTGATTGACCTGACTGACGGGCTACGTGGTGATTGCGCTGTTACCTGCTTGCACAACTCTCTGTATTCGTTAAAAATATCGACTTTCGCCGATGGGTGTTGGGGGGGTTGCGGGAATCGAACTCGCGACCTCTCCCACCCGAAGGGAGAATCATACCACTAGACCAAACCCCCAGGGCTTGGCAGCTGATGACATTTGTAGAACGCATGTTGACATGTTGTCAGCAAATGCGATTGTACTAGCACATGACACCGAGTACTGAACCTAAATGACTTTTGTCTAATCTACTGACTTTGGCACTAACATCATCATACACTCTTACCTACAGCGACTAGGGACATTGAGTCTCATCTCGCCCTTACTATGCTGGGGTAGGGCGATAGCCTTGGTGCAACAGATCCAGCAGCACCCCGTTGCTCCACCCGAACCCCACCTGGAAGCAACAACGACATCAACGGCAGCTATGCAACCGTCAGTATTTACCCCACAACTGTGATCAACACAAACTCATGAGGCCATGCTGTGCTTGTAGGTATACTGCCATCTAAACAAGGATGAAGGGAGGCCTCTCCAATCAGGGCAGGCCATGCAGCCATGCCTGGCATGTACAATATGGCCTATATACAACGCCATGCAGGTACGTTACCTGCCTTTGTGCCTGGCAACTGTGAGTGGTCAGCTTCAGGGCAGCATTGAAGCATTGCAGCTTAGCAGCAACAACAGAAGCCTAACATGTGAGTTTGGCCTTGAAGGGCAGGGTTGCAACCGGGCAGCTCACCTGAGGCGAGTACTCCCCACCCGCTCCAGCCTTGCCAGGTGTGCATGCATCGTACTTTTCATGCATGTGCCCAGTGGCTGCCCAGGCTGCAGCGGCGGAGCTCAGCCAGGCACCAGCCAGCTGTCTTGCCAGGCCAGGGCCAGCAGGGGTGCCTATAGAGAAGGTGAGAGGTGTACGAGGGTGAGAGAAGGGGTGCCTACAGAGAAGGTGAGAAGTGTACAGAGAAGGATGAGTAATCCACAAGGAACCGCGGCAGGCAGGTCCATGCTTCTGTGTTGGGAGCAGCAGGCTAGGGTCAGGGGAAAGAAGGGGAGGACGAGGTGGCCCCCATTTTGTACCAGACACTTCTCGAACCCTGGACCTGGCACCACCTCGTACTGCTGGCCCTCCCCCCTTCAGCTGCCAGCCTGCGGCATGAACACCAGCAGGCGCAGCTGGCCTGAGTCCAGCCCACCTGAGCCAGCACAGCCCTCCACCAGGCAGTGCAGCAGCGGGGGCCAGCAGTTGGGCCCGTCCCACTGCTGCCCACTGCACTCCTTGCTGGTCAGCAGCCCTGCGGCAGGGAGATGAACGCGAGCTGAGCAGGGCTGCTGCAGGTGTGCATCCACCAATAGCGAGGCGGTGCACACTCCCCGTCCCAACCCCTCCCTTGGCAGCTGCGAGTGGCGTGAGCAGTGCGGGCTGACCCTGGGCATGCTAACCCTGGGCATCCACCAATAGCGGGGCCGCAGGATAGGGGCCGCAGGATAGGGGCTGAAGGGGTGAGGGCGGCCAGGGCCTTGACACGCTGCCGGGCAGCAAACCGGGCAGCACGTGCTATCTCAGCAGGGGGGTGGTGGCAGGGGGGGGGCCAAACGCTGCCACTCCAAGTGCAGCATCCAGCATTCGTGTTTCGTACTGCATACAGCATGGCTCATTCCACAAGCCTAGCATGTTCTTTACACTATCAGCAGTATGGCATTCCCCCCCCCTCCCCCCTCCCCCCTCCCCCCTCCCCCCTCCCCCCTCCCCCCTCCGGCCTTACCTCCCGCCTGTAGCAGCCCTGAGCGAGCCAGCCCCTCCACCGCCTGCTCCGCTTGCTTGCTGCCCGGCTGCACCCCCCCAGTGCCCAGCGGCACCCAATTGCTGGCCAACACCCTACCGCCCAAGTGGAAGTAGTGCAGCGCCTGGGGCTGGGTCTGCGGCTGCGGCTGCGAAGGAACACCTGAGCTGCTGCTGTAGCACAGGTGGGTGGTGAGGGGATCTTGGCCTACAGTGGCCAGGAGGGCCCGCCGCTCCCCCTCGTGCACCTCAGCAGGGGCCTCAGTCAGATGCAAATCGTGCCAGCAGCCCTACGGTGTGCAGGGAGGACATACGTGGGGAGACTTAGGTGTGCCCGCCCTGCCCCGCCCCGCCCCGCCCCGCCCCGCCCCGCCCCGCCCCGCCCCGCCCCGCCCCGCCCCGCCCCGCCCCGCCCCGCCCCGCCCCGCCCCGCCCCGCCCCGCCCCGCCCCGCCCCGCCCCGCCCCGCCCCGCCCCGCCCCGCCCCGCCCCGCCCCGCCCCGCCCCGCCCCGCCCCGCCCCGCCCCGCCCCGCCCCGCCCCGCCCCGCCCCGCCCCGCCCCGCCCCGCCCCGCCCCGCCCCGCCCCGCCCCGCCCCGCCCCGCCCCGCCCCGCCCCGCCCCGCCCCGCCCCGCCCCGCCCCGCCCCGCCCCGCCCCGCCCCGCCCCGCCCCGCCCCGCCCCGCCCCGCCCCGCCCACCTCTACCGGGCTCCAGGCCAGCCGGTCCAACGCTTCCCAGCGCTGCACTGCACTAGCCTCTGCTGCTGCTGCCAGGCTGCTGTCACCCAGGTGGCGGGCAACAGCCGCGATGTGGCGCCCCAGCTGGGCCAGCCAGGCATTCAGGTCCACGGGGACAACCTGCAACCACACGGTCCACATCATCACCACCATGCCCTATCAGCGCCTTGCCCATCACCCCTTGTCACCACCGCCCCCATCACCACCACCACCACCCCCATCACCGCAACCCTCCTGGTGTAACCTGGTCATTGCCCCACACCACCATCCCCTAGACCACTCTAAAGTACAGTAGAGGGGAGTGAGGGGCACAGGGCTCAATGTCCAGCACACAGTGCACAGTATTCAGCACACAGGGCACAGGGGCCAGTGCACAGCATTCAGCGTACAGGGCACAGTGCACAGCATTCAGCACACAGGGCACAGGGGCCAGGGCTGAGGGGCCAGTGAGGGGCCATGTGGGAGAGGTCTCAGGGGGAGGAGCTTCACGGGCATCACAGCTCGCAGCCACAGCCACAGCTCAAGCAACAGCCAGGGCACCCAGTCTGCTCCCGCAATCAGCAGTGAATGGGATGAGGGGTCACAGGGGGATGAGGGGTCACAGGGTCCGTTCCGGCTGCACAGCTCACAGCACAAGCTGCAGGTGTAAGCAACCTGCAGCCCAGCCCCTGCTGCCACAGCCCAGCCCCTGCAGTGGCGCCTGCAGTGCGGGGCGATGTGGAGGAGCCACAGGGTTTGTTCTGGATGCACAGTTTACAGCCACAGCTCCACGGGCTGCCAGGGCACCTAGCAGGGCACTTAGCACCCCTCAGCCCCTAGCAGCAACCTCCAGCCCAGCCCCTGCGGCCACGACTGCCATGACTGTGGGGGCGACGTGGTCCTGTGCCTGCCCCGCCCCGCCTCCGCCTCCGGTGGTGGTGGTGACGGTGGTGGTTGTAACAAGGGTGATGGGTAAGGTGCTGGCGATGGGTGCCAAGTGGTGGGTAAGGGTGATGCACACAGCTCCACCGGCTGCCAGGGCACCTAGCTCAGCCAGCCCCCGCACCAGCCAGCCCAGCCCCTGCTGCCATGACTGTGGGGGCGATGGGGTCCTGTGCCTGCCCCGCCCCACCTCCACCTCCGCCTCTGCTGGTGGTGATGGTGATGGTGGTGGGTGTAACAAGGGTGATGGGTAAGGTGCTGGTGATGTAGCTCTAATGGTAGTGCCGTGCCCAACCCCACTCTGCTAGTCTCACTCCCACCCACTGCAGTTCAGAGCTGACCAGGGGCCAGTAGTGCTGGTGGTGGTGATGGGGGTGGTTGTGAATGGGGGTGGGGAAGGGGCTGATGATGATGGTGGTGGTGGTGGTGGTGCCAAGAATGTGGTGAAAGTGGTGGTGGTGGTGGTGGTGGTGGTGGTGGTGCCAAGAATGCCAACAGTAAGTCGTCAAGTCAGGTTACACACACTCACACACACACAGCTGACACCGTTGACAGCTAGGGGCTGCCTGATGGTGACAAGGGTGATGGGAAGGAAAGGGGACCGGTGATGATGGTGTTGGGAATGCGGATGGGGCTATGTGGCTCAATGCCGATGTTTGCATTCACGTCAAGAAATGCCAAAGTGTGGACAGCTGACACAGTTGACAGTATGGACAGTTGATGTTTCTAATTACGTCAAGAAAGTGTGGACAGCTAACTCACACAGCTGACACAGTTGACAGCTAGGGGATGCCTGATGGTTGCCTGATACCCTCACCTGTGTTGTGTCGGTTGCCATCAAGTCAAAGCCGGATGGTGGGGCTTGAGGGGGCTCCAGGGTCTTTGACCCATGTGAGCCCGTCCCTCTGCCACTGCTGCCACCGCCACCACCACCTCTGGTACTGCCACCGCCACCGCCACCACCGCCACTGCTGGCACTGCGCAGCCAGCGGGTAGAGAAGTCCCAGCCTGACTGCAGCCGCACACCAGGAGGTCACACCATGCAGTGGGTCACACTGCACACCAGGAGGTCACACCATGCAGTGGGTCACACTGCACACCAGGAGGTCACACCATGCAGTGGGTCACACTGCACACCAGGAGGTCACACCATGCAGTGGGTCACACTGCACACCAGGAGGTCACACCATGCAGTGGGTCACACTGCACACCAGGAGGTCACACCATGCAGCGGAGAGTGTGACCACCAGGCACTGTGCCAGCCCCTCAGGAGCCGTGCGTCCAACTCCCCAACCCTCACTCACACAATCCCAGTAGCAGTGCACGCTAATGCCACCTCAGCCCCTCCCTCCCCCCCTTGTTGACCAGCCCCTCCCTCCCCAGCCCCTCCCTCCCCTTCCTCTTCCCAAACGCCCCCCCCCTCAGCCCATCCTGTCCCCCCCTTCCTCTCCCCCATTCTTACTCTCCCCGGCAACCACAGTGGTGGGGCAGTGCCCTCCCTTTCCTGCCTCCCCTCATTGCCTCCTCTCCACCCATCCCCTCTCCCGATTTCCAGCCACTTGGCTCCTGCCCAAGTTTTTGCCCCCTCCCCTCCCCAAACCCCCTCCCCTACGCCTACGTCCAGCCCACCATCTGTGTGTATACCAGTCAGCCAGCCAGCCAGCCAGCCAACCAGCCAGCCTCTCTCCCCCCCCCACCCCCCCCCACCCCCAGGCCCACTCCCCTGCTGCGCTTACCTCTGCCCCAGAGGCCAGCTCGCGCCACAGCTGTGTGGGGGGGCGGCTGCAGCGCTGCCCTGCAGCCAGGGGCCCCCCACCCCCAAGCTCTGGAGGACTTGGTGGCCGCTGCACCTCAGCCACCCCCTTCTGCTGCTCCTGCTGCTGCCGCTCCTGCTGCTGCTCCTGCTGCTGCCGCTCCTGCTGCTGCTCCTGCTGCTGCCGCTCCTGCTCCTGCTGCAGTGGCGGTGCTGGTGGCACAGCCCCTTGCTGCTGGCTCCCTTGCTGCTGCTGCTGCTGCTCCTGCTGCTGCTGCTGTTGCTGCTCCTGCAGGGGAGGGGGTGCTGCTGCTGGAGAGGGGGTGCAGGCGAGGTACCAATCCTCCCTGCAGCCATGCGCCTTGAACTCGGTCACACCCCTGGTCACACCTGAGTCACACGCACTCACACATGTCACACCGCCCAAACCATTTCACCTTTCCCTGCCCCTCACCCTTGCCCAGCTCATGGCGTTGCTCCCGCCCCCTTGCGCGGCCCTACCCTCTCTCCAGCCCCTCCTCCTTGCCTAACCCTTTTGCCTCCCCCTCCTTCCTACCCCTGCCCTTCCCCCTGCCCCCTCCTTCCTACCCTGCCCCCTCCTCCTCCTTACCCTGCTCTTCCCCCTGCCCCCTCCTCCTTGCACCGCCCCTCCCCCACCCCCCTCCCTTGCTCTGCTCCAGCCCCAGCACCAAGAGCCTTGAATGCCCCACCTGAATGACTCAGGCCGAGGCTGATCCCAGTCTGCTGCATAGCGGGACAGCTGGTGCACCCGCCACCCCTCTGCCGCACCTCCACCACCCGCTACCAGCTCCGCATGCATCCACGCCCCTGAACCTGCCCCCACTGCTGCTGCAGGCGCCTCCCCACCCCCTGCTGCTGCGGCTGCCTCCTGCCCCACAGCTCCGCCCACTGCTGGCTTGGTGGCGGTGGCAGGGGCAGAAGGGGCTGCTGCTGGCAGCACTGGCGCAGCCACCAACACCGCCTTGGCTCCGCTGTTCCAGTACCGCCATTCTTGAAGCAAGCAGGGCAGCGCCTCACGCAGTAACGCAGTGTCCACCCTCATAGCACTGGGTGCTGCTGCTGCCGCCGCCCCCCCCTCCTGACTCCCCCTCCCCCTCCCCTCCCCCTCCTCCTCTCTGTACTTCTGCCTCACCCTCTCCTCCTCCCCCTCCCTCCCCACGCCCTCGTCCCTCCACACTGCCTCTTTCCTCCATGCCATTTGCTCCTGCATCCTCCGCTCCCCCTCCCACTGCTGCTGCTGCTGCTGCTGCTCTGTTTTCCTGCCCTCCCCCTCCTGCTCCTCCCTCCTGCTGCTGCTCCTGCTGCTGCTGGCGCCCCGCATGCTGGAGATGTGGTCTATGCTGCTGCCTGCCTTGCGGGTTCCCACAGGTACGGGGTTCTAATCCCGACACCGCCATCACCATGGCTGACAGCAGAGGGGGCTGACTGGGCAACGGCCACATGCACAGCACACAGCAAGCAGCTGCAGTACCGAACGGACAAAGCAACAGCAACGACAGTAGTGACAGTATTAGCAATGAGCAAAAGGACTGCAAAGGAGTAAGAAGAGGGGCAAGAAGGGTGGGGGTTAGGCCTCGGTCGAGCTCCAAAAACAATGGGGCCGGCAGTCTTTGCTTCAGAGCTGCAGTGTAGGCACCCACTTTGCTAATGTCAGGCGACAAGCTAACCTAAACCACCCATACAATGAGAGCGTGGGGAGGGCGTGAAGAGGGAGGAAGAGGAGGAGACAGCAAAGTTTTCAGGCAAGCTAGCTCTATGAACCTAGCCACTTGGCTGTTGTTAGGTTGCCTACAGGGCTGGTAAGCAGCGCCCAGTGTCTGGCTGTATCAAGGCAGCCCACACCACCCCTATGACTGTGGACCACCCCCTGGTCACCCCCTTTGGAGGGTTGGGGTTAGGGTAAGGATAAGGTTAAGGTTAAGGTTAAGGATTGGGGTTAGGGTGAGGGTTAGGGTTAGGGTTAACCCAAACCCTAACTCAATTACTCAACGAAGACAGCACACACCACCCCCTGTGTGAGAGGCTCCTACACGGCTCATGCTCATGCTCATGCTCATGCTCATGCTCATGCTCATGCTCATGCTCATGCTCATGCTCATGCTCATGCTCATGCTCATGCTCATGCTCATGCTCATGCTCATGCTCATGCTCATGCTCATGCTCATGCTCATGCTCAGGCACATGTTGCCCACAGGGCGGGGGAGCCAGGTGCTGTCTGCTGCCTGCTTTGCCTCCTCGCCTGGCTGACCTGCGGTTGAGGTAGTAGGTTCGAGCCCCGTTGGGCACAAAGCCGTAGCGGCGCAGCAGCCATAGCAGGTTGCGCACCAGCGAACAGGCTGAGTCACGCATCCCACAGACCAGCAAGCCACGCACAACCCTGAAGGTGGATGGGGGCAGCAGCAGCAGCAGCAGCAGCGGCGGCGGCGGCGGCGGCGGCGGCGGCAGCAGCAGCAGCAGCAGCAGCAGCAGCAGCAGCAGCAGCAGCAGCAGCAGCAGCAAGCATTAGGTGTAAGTATCGGTCATCATCAGTCACTGTGTGAGTGCTCATGATTCCATGTGCATGTACATGTGTGATGTGCTCAGTGTGATTCTGTATATGTCCATGTGCGGTGTGCTTGTAGTGTAATGCTGTATGGAGGAGCTTGATGGTGACTATGATGGAGGCAACGAAATGCAAGTGCATGGGTGCATGGGTGGTGCATGCCGTGCATGCCGTGCATGCTTGACGCCACCGCGGCATCTGGCCTCAACCGACCTGGTCTGACTCCTGGTCCACGGCTGCAGTGACCACCTCCCTGATCATGCCTGGCCCCTGCCCATGGCCCCCTGCCCGGCTGCCCCCTGCCCCCTGCCCGACTGGCCCCCTGCCCGAGTGCCCAGCGCACCAGTAGCTGTCCCAGTAGTAGCTCTCCCTGAACCTGTCACCCGGCACCATGAAGGGGTGCGGCAGGGGCAGCAGGGAGTGGCACCCAGCCCGCGACACAACCTGCGGCGCAACCTGCAAGGGGCAGCGGCAGCAGCAGCAGGGGCAGCAGCGTTAGCTAGTGCCCCTGACTGCACTTGGGAGCGGTCCGCAGCAGGGGCAGCAGCACTCTGCAGGGACAGTGTTCAAAGCTGGTGCCCCTGACGGGGGCAGTAGGGGTAGGGGGAGAAGCAGCACCTGGGGGAGTCAGTCAGCAGCTTGACCAGCCGGCCGACCACGCATCAGACGTCTGGGCGTAGTTATGATTCTAAAGCTCTTTTCCTGTCCTTCTACTTCTTCCTTCACCTCACGGCACCAAATAGACCCATGACCTAACCCTGACACTGGCTCTGACCCTTGACAGTGCGCGTACCCTTATCTGACTCCAGCCTCAATCTTATTTCTACTCATGTCCTGGCCCCTCATACCCATGGCCCTCATTCCGCCACATTCCCAGTGGTGGGACTGCAGATCAAAGAAGGCCCTCCCCCTCCCCCTCCCCCTCCCCCTCCCCCTCCCCCTCCCCCTCCCCCTCCCCCTCCCCCTCCCCCTCCCCCTCCCCCTCCCCCTCCCCCTCCCCCTCCCCCTCCCCCTCCCCCTCCCCCTCCCCCTCCCCCTCCCCCCCCCCCCTCCCCCTCCCCCTCCCCCTCCCCCTCCCCCTCCCCCTCCCCCTCCCCCTCCCCCTCCCCCTTCCCCCGTGTGGTGCAGCAGTAACAGGAACCCACCTTGCGGCACAGCGAAGGCCACAGGCAGTAGACGGCATGCGCCCAGGCCCCTAACCCAGGCTCATCAGCACCCAGCTGGGTCACCCATGCAGGCGCCACCTCACTCCAATCCACTGGTGTGACCAGGAGCAAGTCCCTGCATGGCCGCATGACAGGGTTCCGGGCGGCTCAATGGGGCAGTGCTGCCTCTTGGCTGCAGCCCAGTCCAGATGATGCCCACCTTGCCGCCCACCTCCTCACCTGCCGGGCTGCCCACCTGATGCTCGTGCCCAGCTGTTGCTGCTGTCACCCCCTTCCCGGCCTTCCACCCCCTTCCCGGCACCCCCTTCCCGGCCTTCCACCCCCTTCCCGGCACCCCCTTCCCGGCACTCACTTTCCCGGCCCCTCAAAGTGTGACTCCACAAAGCAGCGGATGGCAGTTTTGATGCCTGGACGCACCAGCTGAGCCTCCCAGCCTTTCACAGCGGCGGCATGAGCTGCTGATGCAGGGGCTGCACCATGGCTGCTGGCTGGGGCTGCAGGGGGCCCTGCTGCCTGGCTGGACTGGGCCTGCAGCATCAGGCACAGCACCAGGGCAACCAGCAGCTTGAGGAACATGCTTTGTTTTGAAAAGGGTAGAGGCAGGGTGTGAGACAGGGTTAGAAAAAGTGTGATAGAGGGGGCAGACCAGCTTGGAGGCCAGCAGGTCATGCATGCGGAGGCCATTATCACACACTTGCGTGCGAGTCAGGACATGATGCCAGGTTAGGCTATGAGCTCGGCATGCATGCTGGCACACACAATTGATGGCGCAAAATAACGGCAACAGCAACACTGTCCTTCACAGACACATGCATCTCCACATATAACTATGGCCAGCAGTGAAGCCAATGCATGGGTTGGGTTGAACCAGCTCAGGCCTGAGGTCAGGTTGTCCAACAGCAGGGCAGGTGCTGCTGTCCAGCTGTGATGACAGCGGGGGGCTAGCGGCTGACAGCCCTGCTCTAAGCCAGGCTGTGCTTGCCTTGGTATGCAGCCATACTGCCAACTATCCCAACTGATTACCGACTGAACGTGAACTGAATATAAACTAAAGCAACAACAGTTCCCTTTCAAGCCATGTGACTTCCTTCCTTTGTAATCAGTCTGGGTAATGTATGCAACCTGTCAAGTCATGCCTTAGGGAAAGACTGGAAGCAGCTGTGGAAGCCTGTGGAAGACCAGCCAGCCAACCTGACCTTCAGCTCTAGCTGCATACACAGTGTCTCCCACGCTGCTCTCAGGCTGTGAGGAGTAAGCCCTGGCTTGAGCGACATGTCCCTGCAGGTTGGTACAGATGCGGCTTGCACTCAGTGACATTCTCTCAAATGACAATCAGCGTTGGCGCGCAGCTTACACAAAGGTTTTGCAGTCTGGGAACACGTTCGCGAGCTGGACCGCGGCGAGCAAAGAAGGAGTATGCGGACCATCCGTCCAGGCCAACCATGCCATTGATCACGCCCTCAACCCGCACAGCGCGCAGGCTCGACGCTCCTTGGACGCGCAAGAATTTGGTCACACTGGCGGGAACACGAGTCGCATATTTGACATTGTAAAGGAAGCACGTTTCATCGCTGCACAGTTTGCTGCGACGAGTCCGGGCCAGACAACTGGTCAATTGCTGACTCGACTCCGCGGCGATGGGGCGCGATGAGGCTCGCATTCCCCTGCTCCACGGTGCGACGCGCAGCTGCTGGGCATGCGTTACCTGTGTGATTATAGGAAGCGAAGCCCGAGAAGGCCAGCAGCGGCGGGATGGGCGGCTCCCTGTTCAGCCCAATCATACATCCACATTAGCTTTGCATGCTACACCTTTCTTGCACTACTGGGTTTGCTTCCTTGTTACAACTTGGCCGGCTTTGGGTGGGCACTTGGCCCTCAGCCTTTTCAGCCAATGCTCCCATTCCCACTCAGCATGTCTGCAACCAGCTCCGTCGCATTCCCCCTAGACCTGCCAGTCAGATACAGGCCCCAGGCTGCAACCAGTGCTGCAGCTACAGCTGCTATGGAGCTGGGAAAAGTCACAGAGTGCTCACAGTGCTTGCTGGTGTTGACTGTCGCAGATGTGGAGGCAGGGGCAGTTCTGAAGTCTGGCACCAGCTGGGTCCTGACAGCAACCGTGTTGCTGGGTGACATGTTTGGGCTGGGCCAGCTGACGCTGCCTCAGGTAGGTCAGGGCCAACAAGCAACACGTCAACACAAGGTCGGGATGATCAGCAGACCCAGATAGTGTGACATTGGCAATGCGTGGCATTCTTGCGACAACAAGCAGCCCAGAGAGACCTAGCCAGTTGACAAGCAGCTATCTTGATGACTCCACTGACCCACCCACGCAGCCTTCTGGCTCTGTTGTGTTGGCTAGCTAAACGCTACCTAACTGACGACTGCTGAGCTCAGCTGAGCTGAGCTGAGCTGAGCTGAGCAGAGCTAAGCTGACTTCAAGAGTATTTAAGAGAAGCCTAGAGCAGCTCCTAGACAGCATGACGCCAGCAAAGCATGCGTGCAAAGCATCATCGCCAACAGGAGGAGGCATGTGGTATAAACAGCGTGGCACATTGCTGCGCAGGGCACAGTCATGTCCTGCTGTGTTGGGTGCTGTGCAGACATTCGCTCGCATGGGCTACGTGCCCGCCTCAGCACTGCTGCTGGTGTTTTGCGTCCTGTGCTGCTACAGCGGTTTCCTGTACCAGCGGCTGGCCATCTTGTGCCCTGAGGCCTCTCTATTTGACCAGGTGGGTTGCATGGCTTGCATGGGCAGACGCTCTGCTCAACCTTTGTGGGGCTTTGGCTTGGTTGCGTAACAGGGCCAGTCAAAGTTCGAGGCAAGCACATGACGCACAGCTATGGAGGGTGATCTTGCACAATACCTTGGCAGCGAGCTATGGCGAATGCACAGCCTAGTCTAGCCTCTGTGCAGCTGTGGCTTGGTTGTTTAGTAGGGCTAGCCAAGGTTAGAGGCAAGCACATGAAACGCAGCTGCAAGTGTCATGTAAGCTGGCATTGTGGGTAGTGCTGTTGCTCCGTAACCTCCAGGGCATGCTTTGCTGCTCAGCCTCTGCCACTCAGGCTCTCAGGGTGAAGAGTGAGATAAGATTGTGACGTTGGTATAGCCACACCCCTGCTTGTATGGCAAGCCGGTATGCCGATGGTGGGTTTACTCCAAGGTGGCCCGTCGAGCCATGGGGCGGACTGGAGTGGCCCTGGTGTGGGGCTCCATGTACCTGGCCATCTTCCTGTGCCCCCTCATCTTTCAGATTACCTGCGCTGAGGCGCTGAAGCAGGTGGGCACAGTGCCTGTGTGGAGTCCAACAGGCAATGGCAGCTGCACTGTGGCAGGGCAGGGGCCAGTGCCTGCATCAGTGGCTGGTGGTCATATGGCCAGGTGCTGTACCAGTACCAGGTCTCCACTCTGGCGGCCAACCTGGCAGTGGCCCTCATGATCATCCCACTGGCCCAGGTGGAGTAGGCTGCAGAGTGGGACAGGGCAGGCGGGCCAGCGGGGGCAGGCACAGCAAAGGCCGCTGCACCACCTGTGGGTGGCCTGCCCCGAGCCCCCATCTCCACCCTCCCCTCTCCCCTGCCCTTCACTCATCACCTCCCACCACCCTCCTCCACGCACCTACATGTGTTGGTGCTGTCCACTCACCCACTCTCAAGCTCCACACCTCCACTCTAGCCCAGCTCATCCCAGCATGCCCTGCCCTGTTCAGGTGCAGCACCTCGAGGACATGGCCTGGGTTTGTGCGCTAGGCACGGCCGGCATGGTGGCTGCTGTGGTGGTGGTGGTGGGTGAGTCATAAGGGGGGTCATAGTGGGAGTTATTGTGGGAGGCATAGTGGGTAAGTCCTCAGGCTGTCTCCGGGGGGAAGGGCAGGGGGAGGAGGAGGGTGAGGAAGGAGTTCACTTACTGCAGGAAGGAGTTCACTTGCACTTGCAGTACTTGTTCAGTAGTACTATGGCGTCTTTGGGCCAGGCCTTCATACTCTGGTGTACTTTGGGTGGGGGAAGGGAAGGGGGGAAGGGGAAGAGGGGAAGGGAAGGGGAAGGGGGGAAGGGAAGGGGGGAAGGGAAGGGGAAGGGGGGGAAGGGGGGAAGGGGCAGGGAGACCAGGACACCCGGTCAGCAGTACGCTGGCGTCTTGATTATCAGGCCTTCAGACTCTGGTGTGTGCTGTGTGTGGGGTGAGGTGTGCAGGGAAGCTGGGTGTGATTGTGTGGCAGCAGCAGCAGGGCAGTGTGCCTGCCCCTGTGACCCACGCCTTCAACAGCCCCAAGTACACAGTGGCCTTAGTGGGCATCATGGACGTGAGTGAGCCCCTCCCCCACCCCTCACCATCGACACCCCTCACCCCTCCCACACCCCATGGACCCAACTCCTGACCCCCCTGCCCACCCCCTTAATGCCCCTCCCATCCTACCAAAGGTCCCCACCCCCCTACCCGCAATTCCCCCCTATGGGCCCGCCCGCCAGGGCGCCCCATGCCCCCTCCACACACACACACAAAGGTAGATGCTGGCATGTGCCAGCGCTGACAGGCAAGCCTGACTCTCAACCAGCAACTGCTGCTGCTCCTGCCCACTGCTGCTGCCAACTGGCTGCTGCTGCTGCTGGCGTGCTGCAGGTGCTGTTCTGTTACGGCGGCCAGCCCAACTGGTGGCGCTACATCACCAGCATGGCCCAGCCCCGCCACTTCAGCCGCGCCTCAGGCCTGGCCATCCTGTTCATGACCCTGTTCTACTGCACAGTGGCGGCAGTAGGGTGAGCTGGACCCACCTGCTGCTGGGAACCATCACCCGCATGCCCGCGTACCTGCCTGCCTGCCCGCCCGCATGCCTCCCGCCCTTTCACCGGCCTGAGGCCTAGGGGGGGGAGGGGTTAATGGGGGAGGGAGAAAGGGGAGGGCGAGATGGGAAGGCGACACTGCCTATGGTGCTCAGAACATGCTAGACTTGTAGGTGGCCCCGACCAGGTGGCCCTTCTTGACCCCCCTCCACCCCTCCACCCCTCCACCCCTGTTGATACTCAACCCTCCCCGCCCTTCCCACCTGCCCCTGGACCCCTGCTGCTGCCCCCCCCAGGTACTCGGCCCTAGGCGATGCAGTGGACCTGGAGCGCGCCCTCACCTCCCTGCTGGCCCAGGACGCCTGGACGGCCCTGATGAACACTGGGCTGTTCGTCCACTGCCTGTTCGCATACCAGGTCAGGGGTGCGGGGTACACCAGCAAAGCAGGGAAGGGAGAGGGACTGGGTGCAGGGGAGGGGAGGGGGCCTGGGTGCAGCTGGGGTCCTGCTTGTGTGAGCCAGAGTGCCCTGCCCCCCTGCCACCTCCCCCATGTGCCTGACCCCCTCCCACCCCTCCCAGATCAACCTCAACGTGTGGGCCAGCTCCCTGCTGGAGCTCTTGGCGCCGCACCTGCTGCGCCCTGCTCCCCAGCCCAGAGCCACAGCAGGGCCGACTCCCAGCCACCCAGCCACGACCCCCTCCACAGTACAGGCAGTACAGGCAGTACAGGCAGTACAGGCAGTACAGGCAGTACAGGCAATGCAGGCAATACAGGGTGACTCTCACACCCTGGCAACCTCAGGAACCAGCGGCGTAGGCTCAGCTGCTGTGGCGCCATCGTCTCCAGCACTGACTGCTGAAGACGGAGGCACAACAGCGGCAGTGCGGCCAGGACCCCTCCTGGCTGCTGATGCAAAGGTGGAGGGAGAGGGAGAGGGGTGGGGCACAGGGGCTGGGGCAAAGGAGGTTGAGCAGCTGGGGTGGAGAGCCGAGGCTGCAGCTGCCCAGACTCTCCACCCCAGCTGTGCCTGCCCACCACTAGCAGCCAGCCTGGACCATGACTCATGCGGTCAGGCAGCCAAGCACAGCCCCTCAGCTGCAGGGAACCAACCGGCCCTTACTCCTAAGCAGGCCGCCTGGGCATGCCTGACCTGCTCCTGTGTGGCGCTCAGTGTGGTGGGCTCCTGCTCGCTGCCCTTCTTCTCAATCATCATGGTGGGTTCCACATAGAAGCGTGTTCCCATGCCACGCCATGGGAGGGGGCTGGGTCACCCCATGCCTGTGAGACTGCCCGGTGTAGGGTTTCAGGCAGCACTGTGGCCATCCTCACCACATCAGAGCGCTACCTCCCCTCCTCCCCTCCTCCCCTCCTCCCCTCCTCCCCTCCTCCCCTCCTCCCCTCCTCCCCTCCTCCCCTCCTCCCCTCCTCCCCTCCTCCCCTCCTCCCCTCCTCCCCTCCTCCCCTCCTCCCCTCCTCCCCTCCTCCCCTCCTCCCCTCCTCCCCTCCTCCCCTCCTCCCCTCCTCCCCTCCTCCCCTCCTCCCCTCCTCCCCTCCTCCCCTCCTCCCCTCCTCCCCTCCTCCCCTCCTCCCCTCCTCCCCTCCTCCCCTCCTCCCCTCCTCCCCTCCTCCCCTCCTCCCCTCCTCCCCTCCTCCCCTCCTCCCCTCCTCCCCTCCTCCCCTCCTCCCCTCCTCCCCTCCTCCCCTCCTCCCCTCCTCCCCTCCTCCCCTCCCTTCTAGCTCTGCCTGATGTTGAGCATGACAGTGGGTCGGACATGTCTTGCCCTCCCCTGCACCTGCAGGCCGTCATTGCCTCCAGTGGGGACTTCATGGGCCTGGTGAGGGCGGCGGGGAGGCAGAGTGCAGGCAGATGGGCGGGTAGGCATGTAGGGGGCAGGCAGGTGGTGGGCAGGCAGGTGGATGGCAGGCAGGTGGTGGGCAGGCAGGTGGGGGGCAGGCAGGTGGTGGGCAGGCAGGTGGTGGGCAGGCAGGTGGATGGCAGGCAGGTGGTGGTCAAGCCTGAGGAGTGGTGGTGTGTGTGGTGCAGGTGGGTCTGCCCTGCCTGTTCTCCTTGTACCTGGTGCGCGACATGTCCCGCTGGGAGGTGCCCCTCTGCTGGACCGCGGTGCTGCTGTCGGTGGTGGGCTCGCTGCTGGGTCTACAGTCAGCCCTGCAGCAGCTGCTGGTGGCGGTGGGGGGGCCGACTGAGAGGGTGTAGGCGGGAGCAGGACAGGGTCGGGACTGAAATAAACAAGGAAATAAATAAATATTAAACCAAGTTAATAATGACAATAAAAGGAGGAGGATGCCTTACTGACAGGCATTTTGCATCAAGGGTGGCAGCTGGGACTCAGTGTATGAGGCCTGTGCTTTCTGCTGTGGGTCCCAGCCAAGGAGGCGGTGGGGCGTTGCCACTGTGTGCTACCACGGAAGCCCCGTCCGGCAGTGGCCGGACATGGAAGGGGTTGCTATCCATGCGGTGCATGCGGCTGCCCACATGGTCAGCAAAGTTAACCCATGGCTCCAGCCGCACAAACGTGTACAAATCTTGGGTATTGACACAGCTTGGGCACGGGTTATGGGGGTGGAGAGAGTGGCGGGTGAGTGCTGCTGGTCCCTAGCTCCAGGCAGGAGCACGGTCAGCCAACTCTTCAGTAGCTGCTCCTGGTGTAACCCCTCCAAGAGAGGGAGGGGTAGGATTGGCCTCCCCTGCTGCAGCTGCTGCTGCTGCAATGATACAGCGCTAAGGTGTGCACAAGCACGTACAATGCCAGATCCACGACTCATCTCATTCAGTCAGGCCTTCAGTTTTGAGAACAAATTCAGATTCCACAGCACAGTTAGTGATGCGTGGTTACCTACATGGGTGTTGCGTGTTGATGCCAAGAAGGGTCACACGCTGAAGTCCAGGCCGTTCCGTGACAGCTTTCAACAATGGCCCCCCTAGTTCTCGTGTAAATATGATGTGCATGCAAGAGGCATGAGCCTGGTGTAAGAACACCAGGCTTACGGCGTCTTTATATTGGGTGGAAGTTCTTCACTCCCCCTCGCCTATAGTTTCAATGGGTGGAGGTCTTGAGTGATCAAACGGCACACCTGTCAAGCCAAGCAGTCCTTCTGCACCAGTCAGGTCAGCAGAATCTGGGAGGGAAATGTTGGCGTTTGGCAGTTCATCACCTCTGCGTCGTGTGGTCGCACTAAGACTGCTGTGTGGCCCAAACAGGACTTAATGGCAGCATTGGGGATCCACGCTCATCAGCCATCCAGGCTGACGCCGTCAGAGACGGTCACAGCGGCGAAAAATATCATCATACCAGACTGGGAACTTGGCGATGTACACCAACAACAACAGCTGCCTGCAGTGCTCTTGTGATCCGCAGGAATGCAGGTGATGCACCCCTAGCCTGTGGTAAGCTACAGCTTGTATGATGGTAGTAGTAGTTGTTACACAAAGGCAGGGCTTGGGTGGATACAAGCCACCCCCCAAGGTGAAAGACTGAGAAGAGGTTAGACGTGAGAGGTGTGAGGGGGAAAGTGAAGGTGAAGGCCTGGCTAGCAGCACAGCTCCAGTGGGCGCTGCACAAACACCACAACACGGTGGACGAGCTGCAGCATGACATTAAACTACTCTTGTTACACTCTACAGAAAAGACTAGAACAACATGTAGCCATGCAATGAGGAGCAGCCTCACAGACTAAGGATCACTCTCCATCCCTTACTAACCTGTCTGGCCCACTGCTGGCCTGGTTCTGCCAAAGCAATGCCCAGGATGGAGTGTTGAGGGCAGGAGATCGCAGCCAAGGGAAACTGGGTTGTAAACAAGCTTTGCTGGGTGAGCTACATGGCAGCCACGTGTTGCCCAGCAGCCAGCAGCAGCAGCGCAAGCTGCAACAGAAGCTGGCCCAGCGCAAGCGCCCCCTGTGACGTGTGATAATGGGCAGTCGTGGCAATTAGGGCATGAGGCACTGCTTCCACTGTAGGTGGCAGCACAAGGCACTGAGGGAGCAGTGAGGAGCACGGCTCTTCACCTCTGCCTCTTCAGCTCAGCAGTGGTGTGGTGCTGTGGTGACACTCCCTCCAGCCTGGCAGCGTGCAATGCCCGTGCCTGCTTTATTCCCCACCAGCCTCTTGACAAGACAAGGAGCATGGGCTCCCCGTAGATGCAGCATGTTGTATGATGTACCTGACAGGAGCAGTCACAGGAGGGGACCACAGGCGCAGCCACAGGCGCAGCCATAGGGGCAAACACAGGGGCAGCCCTAGGGGCAGCCACAGCGGTAGCCATAGGGGCAGCCTCAGGCACAGCCATAGGCACAGCCATAGGGGCAGCCACAGGTGCAGCCTCAGGCACAGCCTCAGGTGCAGCAGTGCTCTAGTCCATGTGGGCTGCACCCTGGAGAGACCGTCAGGCCACAGGCACCACCCAGCCGAAAGGGTCGTCCGCCTTCTCTGCCTGGATGTCTGTGAGGCTGGTGTACATCTCCAGCGCCACCTTGCCGGGCTGCCCCTGCTGCGTGAACTCCCGGCGCCGGCCCTGATATGTCAGACTGCCTACTGAGCACACCACCTGCCATCAGGGGCGGCCAGGGCAGGGCAGGGCCAGGCAGGGCAGGGCCAGGCAGGGCAGGGCCAGGCAGGGCAGCAGACCCCAAGTAAGAAGAGGAGCAGCAGGTGCAGGCAAGAGCAGCCAGGGCAGCAGGCACAGGGTGCTTGGTTAAGGAGTATATACTATTTAGCAGTTTATTACCATGCCATCCGCCACTGGGTAGCACCACCACTGAGCATCAACCATGACTTCAGCAGCTATGGGCAGGTGTTGGCAGGGTAACAAAAGTAAAAGGTGCAGGCAAGAGCAGACGGAGCAGGAGAGCAGGAGAGCAGGCAGAGCAGCAGACCCTATATGAGAGGTTAAGATACCAGCCAGGTAGATCCCAAGTAGTAGGAGCAGCAGCAGGTGCAGGCAAGAGCAGCCAGGGCCAGATGTCAGCCAGGCAAGAAGCAGTCGGGGCATGAGGGGGTGTGTGCTCAGAGCTTAGGAGGCAGTGCTGGGTGGTGTCAGGCCTCACCACCGCAGTGCCAGTGGTGAACAGCTCGTCAGCCTCCATGGCCTCGTGCACAGACACCGGCACCTCCTCCACCTGGTAGCCGCGGTGGGCCGCCAGCTCCAGGATGGACCTGAGGGGCAGCGGCGGGGCCAGCAGCAGGCAGGGAAGCTGGACAGGCACGCCCTGAGGACCCCACAGGCCAGCAGCTGCAGTGGTCAGGCCCGTTGCTGCACCCTCGCTGGCCACATGGCTCCCTCTAGCTGACGGCACAGGAGTAGACTGTTTCCTGGGCCAGGGCAGGCCAGAGCAGGGCTGGGCCAGGGCAGGGCTGGCACCCCCATGGCTCTTGCTTGCTAGCACCCAGCGGCATTGTCTGGCCAATTGGTGTGCCCTCACTGCCGTGCACTCCCTGACAGTCCTGCACCCCCTAGACACCCTGCTGCCCTGCATGCCCTGCACACCCTGCTGCCCTCCATGCCCTGCGCACCCTGCTGCCCTGCACTCCCTGCATGCCCTGCTGCCCCGAGTTCCCCACTGCCTTGCTGGGCCCCTGCGTGGCCTGCTGCAAGACCCCACCTGCGAGTGACGCCTGGCAGGATGGTGCCCTGCAGTGGTGGCGTCTTGATGGTGTTGCCCTTGACGCAGAAGATGTTGCAGCTGCTCACCTCCTCGAGGTAACTGGACAGGGCAGCAGATGCAAGCAGGCACTACTCACCCTGTCGTGTGTGTCCTGTGTTGCTGTTGCCATCACACTGATGACAATGGGGTCAGCTGCCTTGCATTTGCCATCACACTGACACACACACCTGGCAGCTGACACGCAGCTACTTGACCAGCCCAACACATACACACATACACTACAGGCAGTTGTTAACGCAGGCAGTGCCCGGTGACCAGGACGTTTAGCTGTGCACATGCAAGCAAGCGCTGCCCACCCTGTCCTGTGTTTCGTGCTGCAGGCATCCCAGGCAGCTGACACTGAGCAAGTAGTAGGTAACTGGGACCAGGAGCACACCACCAGGTATGATTGGCTACGCCTGGTGCGCCCAGCTCACAAGCAACATGACTGCCACAGCCCACTGGTAAAGTGAATGGCTGGGAAGGGACAGCTGAGGCAAGCGTGAAGGGCAGGAGGGTGGGTGGTGCTTGCGCACGCTGCCCTACTAGCCCTCACGTGTCAGTCTTGGCGTCTAAGTACACGACGTCACTGTAGCCGGCCTTCTTGGCTGCCAGCTGCGTCACCAGCACCTGCAGGGCAGCAGCAAGGCCATTGCCACCGCCGCCTACATAAGCAAATCCACCAACGCAGGCACTGCCTTAGCAACCAACAACGCAGGCACTGCCTTGGCAACCAACACCAACACCAACACCACCAACACCAAGGCCACAATCATGATGGAGAAACAGCAGCACCCCTAAGCCAATACTCAGAACAGGAAACCCCCAGCATCTCCGCCTTATGATCAGCACCACGGCACCTGGCAGTGACAGTGACATCAGCATCCCTAGCTTAAACCTCAGCAAACCTAAAATGGGTCGCTGTAATCGCATCCGCTCACTATCCTCACCAATCGTCAACAGAGGAGTCCTGGTGCCAATTTTGAGTGTCCAATTCCCCACAAACCATCAGCAGCCAGGTGCACATACACAGCACCCAACATGAGCCACTGTAGGTGCATAAACAAGACATGCACAAGCCACCACGCTCGCAACTATTCACATGATTACTTGCCTGCCTGCCTGCCTGTCTGCAGCCATGCCTCCCTACATGCCCCAGCCTACTTGCCATATTTTCTCTTGCATGACATACCGGGGAGTAGTTGCCTGCTGCCTTGGTGCCGCCCATGCCGCCTGGGGCTGCTCGGTGAAAGCGCTCCTCCACAATCAAGTCAATAGGGGTGAGCTGCCCGCTCTGCATGCATGGGTGGCTGCGGCAGCAGTGTGAACAGCTGTACACCACAGTTGACAAGGTAAGGAGGTAAGCCTCGACTTGTAACCCACAGCTTGGCAGTGGGTGAAACAACACCAATGTGACGCAATGCAGCTGCAAACACCAATGCGACCACACCCTGTCAAAACTATGACAAAGAAACAGCCAACAAGCACACAAATGTGTGTGCTTCCTAACTTTTGGCAAGACACAAGAAGCAGCCTGCGCCACCCAGGCGTGATGCCCAACGCAGTTCAATGACGACGAAGAATTGGATGAAGAAGAAGAAGGAGAAAAGGAGGAGGAAGAAGACTTCTCCAGCATATATGGCTTGTATGAAAGGGAAAGCTTCCGTCAGAGAATCACAGCCTGTCGTATGCCTTCGTTCCTTGATGTCCACATGATATGTGCATTGGGGATCAGAGCTGCTATGGTTAGACTGTGGCTGCTGAGCTTGAGGTTTGCCCACCTTCAGCAGGCAGCTACTAGCAGACTGACACTTTGGCTCATTTCAGCCGTCTACCGCCTTACCGCTGGGATTAGGACTTGCACACAGGCAAAACAAGCAGACTACCAGCAAACTGACCCTAGGCCCCTATGTCCAAGCTTTCCAGCCCGCCTATGTTCCCAGCTACAATCCTTGCATGCCTTCCCTTTGCTGCCACATGGTGAGGGGTTCGGTGCTGCCATGACGAGCCTGAGGAGCTGGGGCTGGTGGGTGCACCTGGTGGGTATGAGGCTGTCACTTGTGGCCAAGTGGCCAGGCTGCTCAATCAAGACCTGTCTCACCTTAAAGTAGGCACCCACGGCTGCACAGTAGATGGCAAAGGTGTAGGAAGGGGCAGGCCCTAGGCCCAGGATGGGGCCGGTGCCCATGAGCAGAGGGCGCAGGTACATAGAGCCCTTGCCTAGGGGTGGCACCTGCGGCAGCAAGCACCCCACACCTGCCAGGGCGCTCAGGCTGCATGGCATGGCTGCTGTGGACGGCAGCACTACTGCACGTTTGGTGCAGGCGATGCATGCTTGGCTGCTGCTCTGCGACCCTTTGGGTTTTGCAGCTGTAAGGAGCGGGTTGACTTGCAATCAGTACAGTGCACACTGCTTGCAACCCACTGTTCTACTGTCAGGCCAGGGGCCTGACACAGCGCCCCGACCGACCCTCACCTGGCCACTGTGCCTGACTCTGCAAGCAACCGGGACAGGCAGCATACTGCCCAAATACAAACCGCCTAGCTGACTGTCCAGCTGGTGCATGCCTGATGCACGCTGTGTCCTCCAGGACTGCCAGGGTGTGTGTATGGTTCCTTACATGCTGACATGGAGCATGCCTAATCTATCCGACCAGACTGAACATCGGCAGGTGTCATGTAATGATGATGATGAGGGTAGCAACTTATGCATGCACACTGGTAGATCGGCAAGTGAGCAAGGCTACAAGGATGTGGCTGGTCACCTACGTAGTCTACATTGGCCCGCACGGTTG
Source organism: Haematococcus lacustris (assembly GCA_030144725.1). Classification (NCBI taxonomy): domain Eukaryota; kingdom Viridiplantae; phylum Chlorophyta; class Chlorophyceae; order Chlamydomonadales; family Haematococcaceae; genus Haematococcus; species Haematococcus lacustris. Next base: position 5,280,149 of record JASKMD010000009.1, read on the forward strand.
CTGTCACCGCGTCAATGAACATGTCCTTGGGCACTGGGGGCATGATGAGCCGCTCGGCCCCCTGGTGCAGCCGCTCTGCATTCCTGTCGGGTCGGAACACCACGATGCGGTCCTTGTGTGAGCGCTGCGCCTTCATGCCCTCAAATGCTGCCTGGCCATAGTTCAGGACCTGAAGCGACATGTCGCGGTGACACACACAGCGGCAAGCACCTAAGCTAAAACACGATAGGCATGCCGTGTCTTCCCAGTCACTGAGCTTTGTTTTATGCCGTGAACACAGGCAAGCGAGGGTAGATTCAAAACTGCCTGCCCTAACAATGGCAGACGACCAAAGGACAGACAGCTTGTGTCGGGTGGGGCTCTGTGGGATAGTCTCATTGACAATTGCTGCTATGCTTGAGTCAGCATGTGCTGGCCTACAACTGGTACCAGTGAGCTGGTGTTGTGCCCCTGACCCCCGTCATTACTCATGGGACTGCCTACACTCCCAATCGACATACCTGCGCAGATGGGAGCATGGGCAACGGTCCATATGCTTGCAGGTCACCCTGCTGCCACCCAGCTTCCTCCGTCCAGTTGGCTACGTACATGTTCTGAAAAGGCACAGAACAGCATTATGACCCATGTGCCTGGTACTTCTCGCGAGACCATCGGTGCAATAGCTGCGCACCGCGGCCACGTTTTGGAGCCCAAACCCCAGCGTGTCCCAGTCGATGTCGACCTTGGGTCTGTGTGCAGTCGCACAGTGATAACTGAAGCGGTTTAGGCGAGAGGAGGCCAAACTTAGCCTAGCTTACCTAGTGCCAGCAAGCGCCGTAACAGGCGGGCATTTCAACTGAAGAGCGAACTGGCGGCTTGCAGGCTGTGGTCGGAGCACGCTGAATGTTCGATGCGACGGCCTGCGATCAAATCGCGAGCCAGTGTAGCATCAAGAGCGCGGCCACGCTGACATCGCTTCCTGTGTCCCCTCCTCCTTACAAGGAAGTGCCTTGTAGTCGCTGCATGTCGGCGCAGAGTGGTCCGGTCTCCGTCGGTCGAGGATATGTGCATGGCCACGCCCATGGTAACTGGCCCAACTGCCAGTTTTGAAGGCTTGTGGTAGCGCTTTGGGGTTCCCATTGGTGTGTCAGCTGCACTTGGGTGCTGCAAGCAGCTGTGGCATATGAACCGACAGCTGGCTCAATGGTGAGCAACCCTAGCTGCCGTAGCTGCCGTAGCTGCCGGGTCTGCGCCCACATCTAGTGCAGGGCCGTTCGTAGAGTACGTTCGGCTTGGAGCCTTGAACGCAAAGCCCGGACGTGCGTTTGTCTCCCTCAAATTTGTATGCTGGGTACCGGTCGCCAGTCGTCGCGAGCACGTCCGTTGGCTTTTAGCAGAACTATCTGAGTTTAAGAGGACTGCAAACAAACGAACTTCAGTGCCGGTTCTGTGATAGCATTGCACATTTATAGTGCAGCCTCGTCATGCCCAGTCACCCACCATACACGAATGCACCTTTGGCTCAGTGTGTACCACGACGCGAGGTCTGTGTGGTTGTAAAGTCTCTTCGGCTTCCACTAAGTAGTACGATGACTGACACAAGAAGTGTAGGGGCAAGATAGGGATACAGGGATATAGGTATATATATACAGCTATATCTATTGTCATACAATTCTTTGTATGACAGGTACTAACACAGGCTTATTGCCTAGCCATGCCAGCACCAACACTCCTCCCCTGCTACCAATACTCCGCCCAACTCCGCGACTCGATCCAACCTTTGCCTGGCTTCGTAACATGAGCTTATCTCCAGCATGCGCAGTCTCCCCAATGCGATGGTTACCAGCCACCTGCCCCATGGGGGCCTCAGGGCGGTGGCCGGTTACAGCAGGAGGGGGCTCGGCATGTAGCTGTACTCTTGCAGCACTACACTAGATCGTCAAATCCTGAGCGACACTTGCTCTAGCCCAACACTTCACCACGCTCCGCATCGTCACAATGCCACAGGCTAGTGCTGACTAGGTTCAACCTTCTTAGAAGTTCTAAGCATGGCTGTCTTTGGGCAGCTAGTCTTTGGGCAGCTAGTTGGCCAGCAGGCCCAGTTGGCCCAGCAGGCAGCAAAGGCAACTAAAGTCATCGAGACAGCGTATGGGCAGGCAATCAGCCTTCCAGTCCAGGAGCACTCCGCCTGCCTGCACCAATAGGGTCATGGGTTCGAATCCCCTCCTCTGGCTCAAGTATATTATGATATGTCATTCATGTCCTTACAACAGTGTGGACATTGCAAATGGCCCGAGTCACACCTCCCTGACCCCTGCCTGCTAGTGATGCACATGTCAAAACTTGAACCGTCAAACAATTACGCTACCCCACATCCCCCCCCCAACTCCCCAACACAGCTCAGCCTGCAAATTCATCATCCGTGTGCAAATCACCGTCATCATTCTCCAGCTTCCTGTTACTATGTCCGTTCAGAGCAGCCCATGGCAAAGCAAGGTACAGCCCTTGGTGACCCGAGCCACACCTTTATGCTCCACCACTCACGCACACCTTGGCCCACCCCCTTAGCTATATCCCCAGAACTCGCAGCCTGCTCTCCCCCAACTACTGGCCGCAGTACTAAGTCACCTCTGCCTGCCTACCCAGGCCCCTGCAGTCGGCTCAGCCTCAACAACCCCAGCTAGGTCTGCCTGCCTGCCAACATGCATGCATGCCCGCATGCTTCATGACCGTCGATCACTGTCTCGATTGGCCCCGCACGCAGTCACATGCACAACAGCCATGCACCCACTCTTCTGAGCACGTTCGCATTGTCTGTTCAAGGCCACATGGGCCACAGGTCGCAACAAATCACCAGATCCGGGTTCGATTCACAGGTGATGTCACGAAAGGCTATATGACGCAAATGAGGAGTAAACTTCAGGGAATGCTGCTGCTGCTGCTGTTGCTGCTGCTGCTGCTGCAGGCGGTGGTGCTGGCAGAGCTGATGGCACTGGCTGCTCCAGGAGCTGTGTCAGGGTCCTGTGTCAGAGTAGCCTCTTGGCAGCACTAGACATGTGTAGTAAGGTGGCGGTGAGGAGCAAGCTGGCACACCTCCATGCCAGCATGCATCCGTGCAGATCACGAAAACGGCATGCATGAGCATTACCCTGCAAGGCAACTGGCCAGGCGGTGGTGGAGAGCTACCCCATGCACGAGCGCAACAGCATCGCCTGGCGCCTGGCCCCATGCAGCAAGACCAACTAGGGCCTGCTGACCTGCATCCCAGCTGCTGCCTCCACTGCAAGCCCCCTATCAATGCACGCCACGGTCACACCACCAGCCCCAGCGCCACATGAAGTCACAGCTTCCAGTCAGCTTCCATCCACACCCCTGGCCTCTGTACATTGCAGCAGCAGCAGCAGCAGGAGGCAGTACAAGCTATGCTAGGCTGTGCAAGCATAGCAAGGCAGTATCTGGCTGAGCAGTGGCCGAGCCATGGCCACTATTCGGTGCAATGTGGTGCGATGTGTAGTTAGTGTGGTGTGGTGGTACAGGTAAGCCTCTGTGTCTGTGTCTGCACGTCTACCTGATCACGTAAGCAATGGGATTGCTCGGCTAGACAGGGTGCGGCATGGCCTTTTGCGTTGCTGGTGATGGGGAGCGCATTGACCTAGCTTTATTGGATATGATTACATGGACATGGGGCACAGACTAGAGTAGATAGCCCTCTTACTGGGTTGAGTGTTTGTTTCTGCGTTGCTCGTGATGGGTATCAAGTAGAGCATGGGGCGTGTGGACAGCCCTCACAGCCTGACTGCAAGTTCATCTGCACGCTGGTCAGGCCTGCGCTGCAGCTCCCTCACCTTGGGTGCCCTTCACAAGGTGGCGGAGCCAGCGGACAGTAGGCTGCGCTTGGGGCTCTTACCTGCACAGCGCATGGGCTCGCACATCTTTGACCACCAAGACTTGCATGGGGTTTGACTGAGATGGCAGGCTGTTCATAACTAAGGTGCTGCCCAGTTCAATCATGGGACAGCCACCATGCACACAGTGCAAATGCAAAAGAATTGCATGGCAGAGCGGAAAGATGCAAGCTAGGACACCATGCGGGAGTGCAAATGTGTGAGGTCACACACAGAATAGCTACCACGCAGATAT
>JASKMD010000009.1:5284767-5406637 GCA_030144725.1 Haematococcus lacustris
AGCACATCAGTATGTAGAGGGCTCGCTTGGCTACACGTTACGGCTGTCCTAAGCGTCCATGACTATGTATATGATGCACTGCCTAGGCGTGAACCCGGCCTACATTTTATGGGCAGATATCACCATGCACGCCTCCTCCACCCTCGACCTTCTTAATGACGCCGTGATGAAGCAAACGCAAGTATGTGTGCAGTCGCGCTTTGTGTTGCGATGGCCGGAATTGCGAGTTTGAAACCTAAGAAGCTGAAATGCTTCTTTAACGCACCCACACCACTGCTGATGCTGCGTCTAGAACAGCCGCATATTTCTTAACATCTATTAGCTTTCACTCGTCATTTGTGTCGCTCGCGCTGTCAAGCGAGAGACGGAGTGGTTGTGTGCTCTAGCGGTTCATCAAGACAATATGTGCACCCTTCACTTCTTGTTATAGTAGACTATGTGGCCTGATAGTCAAACTGACCGCGGGACTCTTCATACTTGAGCCTTTTCTGCTCGTTCCCCTGGTTATGTGCTTTGTTCGTTGTAGCAAGAGCATATGCGTAGGTGCGAAGCCTTCGTTGTGTCGCTACGTCGTTTTGGGACATCACCACCGAGACATGTGCTTCAGGTTCACGGTGTCATGACCTGCTGCACTCCCTCGCACCTCGTGTCCTCCCATCTGGCCCCACTCGCACCTGCCGGCCTGTAAACTCCATAGCAAAGGCCCCAGGCCCCTGGCCTGAGTTTGTTAACGAACAACAACTTTTGCTTTAGCATCAATCCATGCCGTAGGTGCATGCCACAACGTGCATACCCCACTGGCTGGGTACAGTAGATGAGCAACAAGTATCTAAAGGCAACATCTAGTAGGACTGCAAGCACCCATCGCAGATGTGGTAGTAGCAGCTGCAACTCTTGCCTTATGGCCACAACAAAGCCCCATACTAGCACCCCATGGCAGGGCAAGATATGTACACTCCATAGTTAGGCCTGGTCTCTTGTCCATTAGCTACACGCCCATGGCAACAAAGCAGAGCCCTATGGCAACACCCTATGCCCGGTGGGGCTGCCACGCTCAGCAATGTGCTAGTGCAGCCGTCCAGCTGCACGTGAACGGCGAATGATCGCCTCAGCCAGACTGCAATCACATGGGCACACACAAGTAGTTTACACTTTGCACACGTTCCTGCTTGCCTGCTGCCATGTGACCCATGTGGCTTGGCCACCCCCCTCTAGTGTGTGGTGCTGCCAGCCCCCCATGTGAAGCCTGGCCATGCGTGAAGCTAACATCCTTGCAATGGCATGGCATGCCATGCCATGCCCCCTACCCCTTACCAACCTGTGTGGGCCTCGTGTATGTAGGTCTGGAGTAAGTCATGGTTGCGCCGGTGGGTGGTGGCGCTGGCCTGCCGGCCTGGATCAGCTCCAGGGAAAACAGCGCCAACGACAGCAGTGCACAGGGTGCCCAACTGTTCCGCTGAGACGCCTGGGAGGCTGAGCAAGCGCTCACGGCTCAGGATGTACTCAGCTGTGTACCCCCCCGTGTGCGTGTCACACTCCTGGTTGCGGGAGCGGGCCAGGCTGCTGGACTGGGTGGCTGGGTGGCAGGCTGACTGCGTGGCTGGCTTGGTGCTTTGGTTGCTGAGCATGCCTCGCAAGAAGGGCAATGACACCCTGGAGCGCAACAGGAGATTCCACTTGTCCTTCTGGTCCTTGGTGAAGCCATTGTTGGCTGCGGCCACCTGTGCCCGCAGCTGCTCTAGCTTGATGCTGGTGGTGGTTAGCTGCCTCTTGGTATGAGCCAGCTCCGTGCGGGCCGCTGCCAGGTCTTTCTGGGCCGCTGTGTCAGTGAGTTGGGCTTGTGTGCAGCTGCTGCAAGAATGCCTCCTCTAGCTAGTCGACCTGCTGCATAAACTCCAGCAGGTCTAACTCCCACTGCTGGTCACGCTGACAAGCAATGGCCGACAGGCTGCAGTGCCGCTCCCTCAGCTGGCGGTACAGCTCCTGAGAGCAGAGAAGCTCAACATTGAGGGCTGCATGCGCAGCGGTGAGGGCTGCATGCGCAGCGGTGAGCTGCTCCATGCTCTTGGCTGCTTTATGCCTAGCCTGGGTTTTTGCCCCATTGGCTCTGTTTGCTCTAGTTTGTTTTTTGACGGGTGGCATGTCAGGCAGAAGGGCAGTGAGGCGGTGCTGGGAGGTGGTGGTAGGCAGCTGGGCCTGCTAGGGTGGGCTGCTGGCAGGTGCTGTAGTCAAGAAGGGATTGTGGTGCTTGGGCTCCTGCAATGGACACGCCATGGCTCACTGAGCTTTTTGAGTAATATTGCTTCTTCTGACACATATGAGTATAGTAGTCTCTGAAAGTGCGGTCAGCACAAAAATAAGACATCTCTCTGAGTTTTGGCTGGATTTGCTGCTTTGGCTGCAAATCCGACCTGCTCAGCGGAGCCGCAGCTGAAGCTTGAATTAGCCATTTACGTATGCTGTGGTGTACTCGGAAACTCCTGCATCATCAGATGTTCGTCGGGTAACCTGTGCTGGCGCAGGATAGGTGGCAACTGCTGCGTGCACCTCACCTCGCGGGCTGGCAGCAGCGCCTATGCGTAGAGCACCAACAACACGCCTGCACAGCGCGATGTCTTGAGGGTGGCCGGCGGATCCCAACCACCCTGCCGACCACAATCGAAGCAGCTGCCGGTTGCTGCCAAAACTAGAGTCCGCGTTTATGCCATGCCGCGCGGGGCTAAAGCCATCGGCCTGCTCCCGGAGCAATCGGTCGCATGTGACGGTCTTACATGCCAAAACATCAGAGTTGGGAGGCCCTGACTGGGAGGGGTGGGCTAGGAGGGGGTGGGCTTGGGGAGGGGGCTAGGAGAAGGGCTGGGAGGGGGTGGGCAGGCTTGATGAGGTGGGCTCCTGCAATGATGGGTGGAGGGGGGGCGGGCATGGTGGGTCGTTGCATGCCGTGGCCTTGACCTGCTCGGTGAACATGATGTAACTTTGAAATTGTCAAAGTGATTGAGGCCTAGGGTGTTTAATGTGCGGTTTGTTTCAACAAAAGCGCCAAGGGGTCAAGAACAAACATTTCATAGCCATCTTTCTGTGGGTGCAGCGGGTGCAACACAGTGGAGGACACAGTGGAGGAGGGGGGGTGTGACCCGGTGATATCTTAGTGTGCGCCGACCCAAATGGTGTATTCGGCGGAAGCGAGTATGAAAGAATGTTTCAACCACCCCGTCTAGGTGCCCTGCACGCGCGGCAGGCATCGCGTTGGGTGTTGGCCGGACATTCCATTTGTGCACAACCAGCTCACAACGCTAGGCAAATGGGGTCACAGGGATGTGGCTCACCGTCACAAGGAGACTCGTCTCGCCGCTGTGATTTGTTCGCGGGCACATGTGGCAGTACGCGAGCAAAGAATGCAATGGCTCTCGCTGATGGTCAGATTACGCGCATTAACGTGCAGCTATCAATGTGACAAACGCTATCGAAAACGATGCAATACTGAGAGAGTAATCGCATGCATATTATCAACCCCATGTTGGGAGCGCCTGAGTTATTGTAGTGTCCTCGTGAAAGACAGATTTATCTATGACTGTGTGTGTGTATACATCAGAAGATGACAACCAGCGACACGGACTGGGAGCAAAGTAAAACAGGAAATGTAGATGCAGCGCGCAATGATCTCTCCGACCTGTTGCTCGAAAGCCGGGTGCGAACATTCGTAACGGTACGCATGATATATATCTACCGTTCTCTTCCTTTTGATTAACGTCCGCGAACCGTTTTTTTGGCCTCGCGAAATCGCGAAGGAGTAAACAATGTGATTTTTGGCCGAATCGCGAAGTGGCCAAACAATTATTTGACCTGCGTGAATGGTGCTGCAATGGACCGCTTCGTGGTCCGTGGCATCAGTGCCGACGACGCAGCCGAAAATCTGCTACGCCAGGTTGACCAACACAAAGATGGCCCTGGCACAGTGGCTGTGACTTGGTGATCGGGTGGCTTGACTTGGTGACTTGTGCAGAAAGTGTCCACGTTGGATTGACATGTCATGCAAGGAATGGCTGTCTTGAATATTTATAAGCACACCCACGTTGTCAAAGCTGTGTTTTGGATCGGGAAAGAGTATTTAATTATAGTTTTCGAGGCCTCGCGAATCAAAAGGGAGAGTACGGTATATGCGGTTTTGCATGTATAACTACGATACATGCGGAACTACTTAGTTTCATTGCAATGATCTTCCATCATAACCTGTCTATGGGCAAGACCTTAGCCCAAACGACAAGGACCTGGCTGCTAATCTCTATGGCCTTGCAGTCAGGCGCTCCCAACTGTTTGAAAATGACAGGAAACCGACCCCTGGTAGTAGGACGGCTGTAACTCTGCACTCACTGCGCCAAATTTGATGCTAGCTGGCTCAGTATGTAGCCAACCCTGCCAGCTACCTTCCACCCATCCAGAATTAATATACACTGAGTAGGCCGTGCACAACAAAGCGTCAAAGTTAGTGATTCAAATTTGAGCCGTAGCGGAGCATGCAGTCATCGCTGCGACCGCCCGCGTCGCTTAGGCTGCTCAACATGAGCATGCGCGTCGGCGGCAGCAGTCGGATCGAAAAGCGGTTGCAGCGATGTGGCACTGAGCCCACCTCCTCCCCATACCTGGAGGGCAATGCCACAGCTCGACCATTTTGACTTACAGCATGCTACTTACTAGGTTGAGCTCCTCTCAGACATTGCTACAAACACTCATAATCAGACAAGCCAAAAGCTCACTTTGGTCTGTGACCCCCAACTCCCTTAGCCGATCTCAGGACCGGAGCCATGCAGTCAGACACACAACTCCACACCATGACCGAATCAGGACTCGGCTCCTCTGAGAGTTACACTCCCCTACATGCCATCCACCTGCGTGCAAAGTTTCATAGCTCAACTGCCACCCCACAGCCCCGTAGCCCTGATTCTGCTTGGAGAACATGATGTCACTTTGAAGATGTCAAACTGATAGAGGCCTGGGTCGTTTGATGTGCGGTTTGTTTCAATAGATGCGCCAATGGGTCAAGAACAAACGTTTTATAGCCATTTTCCTGTGAGTGCAGCGGGTGCAACACAGTGATTGACACAGTGGAGGAGGGGGGTTATAAGCCGGTGATACCTTAGTGTGCGCCGACCCAGATGGTGTATTCGGCGGAAGCGAGTATAACTATATGTTCCAATCACCCCGTCTAGGCGCCCTGCACGCCCGGCAGGCATCGCGATGGGTGTTTGCCGGACATTCCATGTGTGCACAACCCGCTCACTGCGCTAGGTAGATGGGGTCACAGCGATGTGGCTCACCGTGCCAAGGAGACCCATATCGCCGCTGTGGTTTGTTCGCGGGCACATGTGGCAGTACGCGAGCAAAAACTCCGATGGCTTGCGCTGATGGTCAGATGACGCGCATTGATTTGCAGCTACCAATGTGATAAACGCTATCGAAAACGATACAGTATTGAGAGAGTACTTGCATGCATATCACCAACCCCATGTTGGGAGCGCCTGACTTGCAGCAATACAATGTGATAAGTGAGATTGACCGTATATGTCTAGACCGTATTTTTGTCGCTCCCTGGCCATGTCATTCACCGCCCTGCTCACATGTCTGATATTTGTGCAAATGCACAGTAAGCAATGTGCGAACCCCCACAACAACACAGCTGCGACCTACCTACCGTGCTTGCTCACGAACCAGCTTCAATTTTTGCAGCCATTGCAGAAACTAGAGCTCAGTCGAACCATCTCAGCTGAACCACTGCATCGACTGCCGCAGGCTTATCTGCGCAACCCACGGGCATAATGCCCGCGCCTTCCCCTCCCATCCTGGTACCTCGGCCTCCTGCCCCAGCGCTGTCCACCCCGCCGCCTCCGCATTCTAAGGCGACAGCAACCCCACTTCTCGTAACTTTCTACGGCCTGGACCTTTGGTCGCTATTGACTAGCTGGGGCTCGGGCATCAGAGCTCTGCTCGAGGCACAGGAGTCACCCAGCCTGAGCCTGCAGGGCCTCTCTGCCCCGGGCATGTGCGCCTCCCAGCTGCTGGCCCTCAACACCACCGCCCTGCTTAACACCTCGCTCACGGCCCAGGAGCTGATGCCGGGGTTGGGCTACTTTGCAACGGATGTGAGTCGTCGTCATTGCTCTGTTCCTGGCCCCGTTGCTTCCTATCCTTTGGCGCCCACTTTCGCCGCACTTCACCTCTTAGCCTGCAACAGCCTGCCTCTCGCTTGCCCCTGTGCTCGCAGGTGGCCCAGCTGCTGCGTGACCACCTGCAGGACAGCAGCATCCAGGTGCAGGTGCCAGACTTCTGCGCCGGCAACCGCACTGTCGCCTCCTTCATTGACAACGGGACCCGGGTCAGCGGCCCCTGGCCCACCCTGAACGTCACCATCAACCTTCTCACCACGGAGCCTGAGAGGTAGGTCGTCGTGCCCACTCTGCCGTGCCCGCACCTAGGGAGGGAGACTGGCCTCAACCCGACCTCTTGGCCCCTGGCGCCTGGCCTGGCTGAATGTGAACAACACATGGCCTTGCTGAATGTGAACACACCCTGTCAGCATCTCCCTGCTGCAGGATGTGCTGCTCACCCACCTACTCTCTGTTGGTGCTATGGCATCAACCATGTCATGAGACGGACTTCCTTGCTGTGAACTCAAGCTGAGCGTGAACTGCCTGCAGGCTGTCCTCCCCTATTGGCCCCCTGAGGCAACTGCTGGTGAACTGGTGAGTGTCTGGCACTGGTAGTCTGACCTCGTGCCCGCCTCATGATAAGAGTGCCAGGCTCATGACGAGTCAGGCATCGTATGGTGATGACCCTGCTGGCCGTGCTGCTTGCCTGCAGCCGCGGCGCCCTGACTAGACGGGACTCACTGGGCTTCTTCAACCGCTATGGCATGCCCTTCCACCGCTGCCAGGCCTCCCTGCTGCCCAACTCCCCGCCCCCCTCGCCCTCCTTGCCCCCCTCGCCCCCTCCCTCACCCTCACCCTCACCCCCAGCGCCCCCCCCGTGAGTCAAGCCCTGCCTTTGTTGCTCTTGGTGCAGCTGTGGTGCCCTCACCGCCGGACGGATGCTGCCACCCACTCCAGTAATGGGCTGTGTTTCACCACACTGTTTCTGCAATGCAAACTGTACCCAACCCCGGCCAGGACATCATGTCGCCATTGTGTGCACCACTTGCCATGGTGTCAAACAATCGCCTCTGGTGGCAGTGCTGCTCAGCAGCATGCCTGTCAATGTACATGAACACAGGCCAGGGCCAGCGCCCCCTAGCCCCGGGCCCCCTCCTGCCCCCCCCTCACCCCCTTCACCATCACCTCCCAGCCCCAGTCCCAGGCCCCCACCTCCCAGCCCCTCAACCCCGCTCCCCCCTCAGCCCCCCCCCTCTCCACCACTGCCGCCCACCAACTCCCAGCTGCTGACCCCCCCGGTGGGTGAGCTCCGCTGGCAACCTGCCTGCGACCCAGCTTGACACAATCAATAGCATGAGCATGTAAACAAGTCATAATGCGCATGCATTAAAGGCAAGCAGGTTAGTGAGTCCAAAGCTTTTCTTCAGGCTTCACACCTGCCGCCAGAATGATGTGCACGATGCTGCCCCCCTTGCAGATGCCACCAAGTCCCTCCCGTCCCCCTTCACCCCCGCCCTCCCCCTCGCCTTCACCCCCCCCTCCCTCGCCTGCCCCCCCCCCTCCCTCACCTGACCCTCCCCCCCCCTCACCTCCACCCCCATCGCCCTCTCCTCCGCCCCCCTCACCTGACCCTCCCCCCCCCTCTCCTCCCCCCCCCTCACCTGACCCTCCCCCCCCCCTCACCTCCACCCCCATCGCCCTCTCCTCCACCCCCCTCACCTGACCCTCCCCCCCCCTCTCCTCCCCCCCCCTCACCTCCACCCCCCTCAGCCCTCTCCTCCCCCCCCCTCACCTGACCCTCCCCCCCCCTCTCCTCACCCCCCTCTCCTCCCCCCCCCTCACCTGACCCTCCCCCCCCCTCTCCTCCCCCCCCCTCACCTCCACCCCCATCGCCCTCTCCTCCGCCCCCCTCACCTGACCCTCCCCCCCCCTCTCCTCCCCCCCCCCTCACCTCCACCCCCATCGCCCTCTCCTCCGCCCCCCTCACCTGACCCTCCCCCCCCCTCTCCTCCCCCCCCCTCACCTCCACCCCCATCGCCCTCTCCTCCGCCCCCCTCACCTGACCCTCCCCCCCCCTCTCCTCCCCCCCCCTCACCTCCACCCCCATCGCCCTCTCCTCCCCCCCCCTCACCTGACCCTCCCCCCCCCTCACCTGACCCTCCCCCCCCCTCACCTGACCCTCCCCCCCCCCTCACCTGACCCTCCCCCCCCCTCACCTGACCCTCCCCCCCCCTCACCTGACCCTCCCCCCCCCTCTCCTCCCCCCCCCTCACCTCCACCCCCATCGCCCTCTCCTCCGCCCCCCTCACCTGACCCTCCCCCCCCCTCACCTGACCCTCCCCCCCCCTCACCTGCCCTCCCCCCCCCTCACCTGACCCTCCCCCCCCCTCTCCTCCCCCCCCCTCACCTCCACCCCCATCGCCCTCTCCTCCGCCCCCCTCACCTGACCCTCCCCCCCCCCTCTCCTCCCCCCCCCTCACCTCCACCCCCATCGCCCTCTCCTCCGCCCCCCTCACCTGACCCTCCCCCCCCCTCTCCTCCCCCCCCCTCACCTCCACCCCCATCGCCCTCTCCTCCGCCCCCCTCACCTGACCCTCCCCCCCCCTCTCCTCCCCCCCCCTCACCTCCACCCCCATCGCCCTCTCCTCCGCCCCCCTCACCTGACCCTCCCCCCCCCTCTCCTCCCCCCCCCTCACCTCCACCCCCATCGCCCTCTCCTCCACCCCCCTCACCTGACCCTCCCCCCCCCTCTCCTCCCCCCCCCTCACCTCCACCCCCATCGCCCTCTCCTCCGCCCCCCTCACCTGACCCTCCCCCCCCCTCTCCTCCCCCCCCCTCACCTCCACCCCCATCGCCCTCTCCTCCGCCCCCCTCACCTGACCCTCCCCCCCCCTCTCCTCCCCCCCCCTCACCTCCACCCCCATCGCCCTCTCCTCCGCCCCCCTCACCTGACCCTCCCCCCCCCTCTCCTCCCCCCCCCTCCCTCCCCCCCTCACCTCGACCCTCCCCCCCCCCTCCCTCCCTCCCCCCCCCTCACCTCCACCCCCATCGCCCTCTCCTCCGCCCCCCTCACCTGACCCTCCCCCCCCCTCTCCTCCCCCCCCCTCACCTCCACCCCCATCGCCCTCTCCTCCGCCCCCCTCACCTGACCCTCCCCCCCCCTCTCCTCCCCCCCCCTCACCTCCACCCCCATCGCCCTCTCCTCCGCCCCCCTCACCTGACCCTCCCCCCCCCTCTCCTCCCCCCCCCTCACCTCCACCCCCATCGCCCTCTCCTCCGCCCCCCTCACCTGACCCTCCCCCCCCCTCACCTGACCCTCCCCCCCCCTCACCTGACCCTCCCCCCCCCTCACCTGCCCTCCCCCCCCCTCACCTGACCCTCCCCCCCCCTCTCCTCCCCCCCCCTCACCTCCACCCCCATCGCCCTCTCCTCCGCCCCCCTCACCTGACCCTCCCCCCCCCTCACCTGACCCTCCCCCCCCCTCACCTCCACCCCCATCCCCCTCACCTGCCCTCCCCCCCCCTCACCTGACCCTCCCCCCCCCTCTCCTCCCCCCCCCTCACCTCCACCCCCATCGCCCTCTCCTCCACCCCCCTCACCTGACCCTCCCCCCCCCTCTCCTCCCCCCCCCTCACCTCCACCCCCATCGCCCTCTCCTCCGCCCCCCTCACCTGACCCTCCCCCCCCCTCTCCTCCCCCCCCCTCACCTCCACCCCCATCGCCCTCTCCTCCCCCCCCCTCACCTGACCCTCCCCCCCCCTCACCTGACCCTCCCCCCCCCTCACCTGACCCTCCCCCCCCCTCACCTGACCCTCCCCCCCCCCTCACCTGCCCTCCCCCCCCCTCACCTGACCCTCCCCCCCCCTCACCTGACCCTCCCCCCCCCTCACCTGACCCTCCCCCCCCCCTCACCTGACCCTCCTCCACCCCCTTCTCCACCCCCTCTTTCACCCCCTCTCCAGTGTCCCGACCTAAGTGCCAACCCACTGGCTGACCCTCCTTGCTCCGCCTGCTACCCTGGCTTTCACCTTGAGAACGGTAGTTGCATACCCGACATCTGCTTCCCTGCCAGTACTCGAGTGAGGGTCAAGGTGCCCTCAACCGCCACAGCCCCAGGGGACGCTCCTGTGGCCTCTGTCTGGCAAGACTCAGCACTGGAAGACTTGCGCATTGGTGAGCTCTAGCATGAACTGCAGACAGTGCTGACACACCACCACCATTCAGCACCTCAAACCCAGCTACTCCGCATCCATGCCACTGCGGCTGCCGCTGCCTGCACCCCTGCTAGACTGCACGAGTCAAATGAAGTAATGCAACATGTAATAGCTCACACAGATTGAACATGCCATACACACTATTGTACTTCAGTAGGCTGCTGCTGCTGCTGCTGCTGCTGCTGCTGCTGCTGCTGCCGCTGCTGGGCTGTGTTGGCCGTGTGGCTAGCACAGCACCACCTCCAGCACAGTCTTGTCGCACCAACTTCTCAGCGTCAGGGGGCTCGCTTGCCTTTGCAGACAGCTTCTGTTTCCAGGCCTCCGTGAAGTGAGGTCAGCATGTTGAGCAGAGCATTGCAGCCACTGACCATGCTGCCTCGCCCCTGCCCTTGGTGGGCTTGACCGCCTGCTCGCCCTTCTTGCGCTGTTTGCCCGACACCAACCCATGCAACTGACTGCGATGGCAGCACCCTGCGGGCGATGGCTAGGGCTCACACTACATGCTGATGGTGACAACTGGCTGGGTTGCAGCTCAAGAGAATAAACTCCAGTATCTAGTATACCATCACGCATTATCGGGTTCAGCCCAACCTGAATGAGGATGAAAGTGAGCTTCGCCAGTGTCCCGTCTGCCTGGCTGCGTGTGGCAGGCAGTGAGGTGGAGTGCGTAGTGCCTGTGGGCACAGCTGCTATGGACCAGCTAGGTGGCATCACCAACACCGCCTACCAGTTGAGCACCTGCTATGTCTACTACTACGTGAGTGGCAAGGAACCAGCTGTGGCAGCTAGTGCAGCAGAATGTGAGGGGCTGTGTTGCACATACCACCTCACCTCACCTCACCTCACCTCACCTCACCTCACCTCACCTCACCTCACCTCACCTCACCTCAGCTGCACCTCACCTCAGCCTCACCTCACCTCACCTCACCTCACCTCACCTCACCTCACCTCACCTCACCTCACCTCACCTCACCTCACCTCACCTCACCTCACCTCACCTCACCTCACCTCACCTCACCTCACCTCACCTCACCTCACCTCACCTCACCTCACCTCACCTCACCTCACCTCACCTCACCTCACCTCACCTCACCTCACCTCACCTCACCTCACCTCACCTCACCTCACCTCACCTCACCTCACCTCACCTCACCTCACCTCACCTCACCTCACCTCACCTCACCTCACCTCACCTCACCTCACCTCACCTCACCTCACCTCACCTCACCTCACCTCACCTCACCTCACCTCACCTCACCTCACCTCACCTCACCTCACCTCACCTCACCTCACCTCACCTCACCTCACCTCACCTCACCTCACCTCACCTCACCTCACCTCACCTCACCTCACCTCACCTCACCTCACCTCACCTCACCTCACCTCACCTCACCTCACCTCACCTCACCTCACCTCACCTTTCCCTTGCAGAGCCATGCAGTGCGGACCACTCTCGCGCACACCCGCCTCACCTTCACCAGGGCTGATGGCAGCAGCGGCCAGCTGGCAGCCACACCCACCCACCCCTACTTCGCTCCAGGCCACCCCGTACCCCTGACCCCAGCACTCCCCCCCGCCTCCGCTGCTGCTGCCGGCAACGCTACGCGGGCAAGAGGCCATGCGCAGCCCAGTCGTGAGGCCGACACTCAGCACCCCGCCACCCGGGTCAACGTGCCTGGCGGCTGGAAGCCCTTTGGGGATGTGGTCGTGGGCGACCTAGTGCTGCTGAGGGATGCGAGCAGCGGGCAGCTGCACACCACCACCATCACAGCCGTGGAGAGGTGAGTGGGCGGGGTGAGAGCAACAAGCCTGGCAGCCATGCGATGCAAGCGCAGGCGCACATGCACACGCACGGAACTGCACAGATGTCACCAAGCCCATGGAGTCCAACCTCAGCCACCCAGGCACACCCAGGCACACCCAGGCACACCCAGGCACACCCAGGCACACCCTTGCCCCAGCCTCAGGGGGCACTGGGCGTTGAGTATACACATAGCTGATGCCCTGCCTGTTGTGTGCGGCTGGGTGAGCTGCAGGGTCCTGGAGTATGGCAGCTTCAGTCCCCTCCTGCAAGGCAACGCATTGATAGTGCTGCAGGGTGTTGCCGTCTACACAATGGTGCTGGCAGCGCACCACGCAGCTACTGGACCTTATCGAGCGCGCCTTCTCTCAACGCCTTCTCTCGACACCACCAGCAGAGGATGCAGCAGCACATGCCATTCATGCTGTCTGTCATTCAAACCAGCAGGCAACGCCGATTGTGACCTACCCTGGACAGCTCCCTGGACTCCCCCCCACACCTGCTGCCTTCCCGCGGCAGTTGAGCCCGATCGAGGCGTCTATTGGTGCCGGGGTGCAGCTCGACATGGCCCATCAACAACTTCATTCAACAGAAACAAATGTATTGACAGAGCAGTCACAACCCAGCGGCACCATGCCTGGCAGCATGCAGCTGTTGACTTCTGCCCAGGACCTGCTGCCCTCTGTGGCGGCACTGCCTGGAGCACTGGGCCATCAGCCCTGGCTTGAGCCAGAGCTGGCAGTGCTCCTCGCCGCCCCTTGCCTCGCAACTCGCACTGGTTAGCACAGGCCAGCTGCCCTTGGTCCTGGAGCCGATGGCCCCAGATGCGTACTTGGACATGACTAGCGTCCCCACTGCTTTACAGCCAGCTGTGAGGAAGCTGTTGGGTGGCTGTGTGCAGCTGGGGTCACGCTTAAGTGACCTGCCTTTCTTCTCATCCCTGGTGGACACGCTCCAGGGAATGATTCATCAGCATGGCGTAGCTGGCGCGGTTGCTCTGGTTGCTTCAAGAGCAGGCTGGCGTGCCAGTTACTTCCATTATAGATGTGGTGGCAGCGTTTGCCTAGTGACTTATGACCAAGAAGGTCCAGGAGCCTGTAAGGAGTCCTTTCAGCGCTTCAGCATGGCTGATGGTTTAGATTTTCAGCTTGAGTCAGCTCTTCATCCAGATATCCAGCTATCGTTTGATCGTCTGGACGGCTTGCACCATTCTAAACTGGCTTGCACATCTGACCTTCAGCGAACTTGTGCACTTTTGACCGTGGATGTACCCAGGCGGATGCACCGAGCACGGGAGTTCACGGATTACATACGCCTTCTCTCTCTTCACGTGTCACTCGCGGCTCTGTGAGGGCGGAGGCGGGTACATTGGCTCCGAAGTATTTGTTACCTCAGTTCCTGTCTCAAAACCTCGCCTCAGCCCCAGGCTGCCTGGTCTCAGCATCTGACACAGATCGCGCATTCGGCCCCGTGCAAAGACTGCCACATCGGTGTGACGTGCATGTAAGTGTACATGAGTTGTGCGTCGTCATCTCATGACCTCCTATCAGCCATTACCATGAAGCACACAACGTGGCGTTGGTGTCAGTTGACACCGCCTAGCGGCCAGCCTGGTGAGGCCCCTTCAGATTAGTAGCTTGAACATCTCGTACATGACCTTGTCCTGGTACATGGCAACCCTAACGGCCAGCCTGGTGAGGCTGCTGGGCATTAACATCGCGAACGGCCAAACAAATGAAAGGGGGGGCGCACAGTTTTAACATGACAGCGACATCTCATACATGACCCCCTCCTGGCGCAACATGGTGGTTATAGAGACCCCCTGGACATGCTGCTGCCCCGTCCTCACATTCGAAGCCACCCCCAAGCTCCCTTGCCCTCCCTTCAGCTCACCTACCCTATGCAGTCCTCAGGATCTCGCCCATCTGCCTCAGCTGCGTGGCCTCTGCCTGTTGTGCCCTAGGCCCTGGGCCAGCTGCCTATCAGTCATCACCCCCTTGCCCCCCCTCCCCCCCCTTGCTGCAACACCGGATGCAGGCACACCCCTCACCCTGCCACTGCCACCCCCCCGCTCCAGACCTGACTTCCCCAGCCTGGGTCGTACACCCTTTACGCAGCAAGGGTGCAAGTGCCCGACCAAGCCTTGCTCCACTGACCTGCACCCTAGGCAAGGGCCAGGGTCAGCCTGGGGTGGCAAGCTGACCAGCCCCCCCCCACCTCCACCAGGTCCAGGCAGTCAGGTGACAGTCAGGGTGGTCCAGGCAGGGTCTAGGCAGTGCAGGGGCGGCAGAGCGCAGCCAGTGCACAGGGGTGTAACAGGGGTGTGACAGGGGTGTGACAGGGGTGTGACAGGGCACTGGCAGGGTCTAGGCAGTCAGTGGCGGCACAAGCTGCCCCCAATGCATCAGCCCTAACCACCCTGAACCATAGCCCTAACCCCTGGCCCCAGCCGCATATGACATCCGCCTGAGGCTCGCCCCTACCGCTAGCCAGGGAGGGGGCTACTGCTCGACATGCTTGGCCCAGCCCAGCTGCCCGGGCACATGCCAGCAGCCCCCCAGCAGCTGAGGGGAGGAGGCAGCAGCCAGGCATGGCTGCAGGCCACCGTGTCCTGGCAGCCGCCTTGCTGCTCAACAGTGGGCAGGTGAGGCAGTGGAGCCAGGACACCGAATGTGCTGCAAAAGGGAAGGGAGCCCTCCTGCCCACCCTGCCCCTCCTCCTGCTGCTGACTTGACCCAGACTGCCACGCGAGCCTGGCTCCGTGGGGGGGTGCTAGGGGTCCCCCCTGGGCGCTGCGGCGGCCAGGCGGCCAGCTGGCTGGGTGAGAGGTGTACACAGAGCTGAGGTCCAGCGGCAGCAGCAGCTGGGGACCCGAGGCCTGGCCTGCTGGCGGTGTGGGCCTGGGCCCCAGCCCGCCCCCTCCCCTCACGCCTAACGACTGCCAGGGGCTGGGCAGCAGGCTGACAGGGGCGCTGGGGGGGCTGCAGCTGCCGGCCAGCCTGCCTCCTGCCTGGCGCCATGCACTGGGGGTCCAGGGGCAGCAGGGGCAGCTGCGGGCAGGACGGGCAGCAGCAGGGCGAGCGGGCCTGCCGCACCTAGCCCCCTACCACCCCGGCCCCCCCCCACCCCCCCTGACCCTGCTGGCCTGCACCCCTCCATCCCTGCCTCCAGCCGAGCTGCTGTTGCCAACTGCATCAACCACCTGCTGTGTGTTGCTGCTGCTGGTGCTGGCGTTGAGGTGGTGAGCTGGCTGCTGCTGTGCACTGGCAGGAGGGGCGCTGCTGACCTGCCGCTGGCCTTGCATGTGTGGCGCTGGCGCTGGTCCAGGCATGGCCAGTCCAGCAGGCCGGCACACGCAGCAGCTGTCCTGTCCCAGGCTAATGAGCTGCGGGCGCCCCCCCTCCCTGCAGGCAGGCGGCCTCTGCTGCGCGCCTGGTGGCTGCCACGACCCTGACAGGACCAGCACCAGGCGCAGCCTGCAGCCGTAGCCGGCCCAGGTCGACCCCAGTCCCCCCCTGACCTGGCCTGACCCCCCCAGGCGTCCCTGCTGCCTCAACCTGACTTGGCAACTGACTGGCCAGTGCTGGGCAGGGGGGGGGCCTGCTGCTCTGTATGAGCGGCCCTGACCCCCTCCTCCTCCCCCCCTGCTGCTCCTGCTGCTGACCTGGCCATGCTGGGTGCCCCCCCCCCTGGCCAGGACCCAGGTGCAGCCCTGCTGCCAGGCCTGGCTGCCAGCCGCTGCCACACCCAGCTGCATGACAGTTGGGGGGAGGGGGGGTGGGGGTGGCAGCAGGCGCGGAGCCACAGGCTGGTGTCAGCCCCCCCCCCCTGCAGCCCCCACCCCCCCTCTGCAGCCTCTGCCACAGGCCCTGGCTGGGCGCCCCGACCCGCAATGCTGAACACCCCCCGCCCCCCCTGCTGCTGCTCCCCCTGCTGCTGCCCCCCTGGCAAGCTGTGCCCCCCCAGACCCGGCAGCCCCTCCAGGGGGGAGAGTCGCTCCGTGCTGTCAGGCGCAGTGGCAGCTGCTGCCCCCTGAGGCCCAGCGGCAGCAGGTGGGGGGAGGCGTGTGCTGCCGCCTGGCAGCTGCCCGGACCCCTCCCCCTCCTCCCCATGACACAGGGAGCTGGCCCCAGTGGAGCTGGGGGGGGCGGCGGCGTACCCATTCACATGCCTGGGCAGCCAGCAGGCAAGCAATAGAACAGGCCCAGGTGAGCAGGGCAGCAGCAAGGGGGGAGGCGGCGGCGAGCAGGGCAGGGCCAAGTGTAGGGGTGGCAGCAAACACGCGGCGGGGGGCAGCAGGGGAGAGGGAGCGGGAGGGCAGGTGGGAGCAAAGGCAGCGCGCAGAGTGAATGAAGAAAGATCAGGGACAGCTGGGTGTGAGAGCATGACATCAAGGACGGGCCTCACTCAAGGGTAGGAGGCAACAGGGGGGGCACAGGGAACAGGGCCAGAGGGCGACAGAGCGACAGCAGAGTGGGGGCAGTGGCGGGGCAAGATGTGCATGAGCAGGCAGCAGGGAGGAGCAGGGCATGGGGGGCGGGCGCCAGAGGTCCTTCCACCCCCCCTCCCAGCTCTAGCTCAGTGCCCCCCCGCTACCCCCTCAGGCCTGGCCGCCTGCTCAAGGCCCTGGCATTACCCTGGCGGCTGATCACCAACACACCAGCCTCTCGCCAGCAGCTGCTGCGCCACAGACCCCCCTCCTCCTTCACCTCCTCCCCGCCTCCTCCTCCTCCTCCCTCCCCCGCCCCCACCGCCATGTAGCGTTGCTGCATCAACCCCTGGCTCAGCGCGCCCGCCTGGCTGCCATCCTGGCTGGCCCTGCCGCTGCCCCGGCCGCCAGCCGCGCCCCAGGGCCTGCCTGCAGCACTGAGGCAGGAGGTGAGGCCCAGACCCAGACCTGAGCCAAGGGAGCCCAGGCCGGGGAAGCAGCGCGTGCTGTTGACCCGCCTGCCCCCCTCCCCCTCCCCCCCCCCTGAGAACAGCTTGAGGGCTGCTGCTGCCTGCAGGGAGTCGTACACGGGCCACAGCACCAGCAGCAGCGACAGCGTGGTGATGGCTGCGGTGAAGGCCAGCACGTGGCCCAGGCGCAGCAGCTCGAAGCCCAGGTGCAGGGGGGGCAGCAGCACGGTGGCGCCGCGGCAGGCCAGGCTGAGGGCCAGGCTGGAGGACAGCAGCACCTGCACACAGCGGAGGGCAGGCGGGGCCAGGGGGCGCTTGGGGGGCAGCAGCAGCCTGGGCGGGGGGGGCTGGTCAGGCTGCCGGCGGGTGTCAGGAGCAGTGTGCAGGAGCAGGCCTAGACTGCCTGAACCCCTGGCTGACCCCTTGCCTGTACCCCGGGCAGGAGCAGCAGTCATGGCCATCAACCCTCCAGAAGGATGGCAGCTGAGCTGGCGCTGTCTGGGCAGTGAGGGGGGCAGGTCAGGGCTGGGGCAGCCATTGCGGTTGCGCAGGGCTGCTGGAGAGAGGGCGGCAATGCATGAGGGTGTGACTGGAGCAGGAGGAGGACAGGGGTGGGACAGGGGTGTGACAGGAGGGGTGTGACAGGGGTGTGACAGGGGTGTGACAGGGCACTGGCCGTGAGACGCAGGCCAGCCAGGCTCTGTTGCAAGGCTGCAGCAGGCTCCCCCCTACAAAGCAACATCAGCCAGAACTGCCCGCCCTGCCCTGCCCCACCAATGCAAGCGCAGCCGCACCTGACCTCCATGCCCCAGCCCCCCTCTGCCCCTAGCGTGCAGCCCCCCTTGACACCCTTTGCCAGGCATGGTGTTCAAGCCCCCCTCTCTCCCCCCCCCCCTCCCCCGTTCCCCTCCCCTCCTCGCCCCCCTTCCTGCTACCCTCCCTCCCTACCTACCCCCTTTTCCCCTCCCTCCTCTTTCCCCCGCCCCACCCACACCACCCACCCGCACCTGCAGCAGGCGCACGCGAGCCACCAGGCGCCTGGAGATCGCAGCCCGCAGGATGCGGCGCGTGACCAGCCACAGCGCCAGCAGGAAGGCGGTGCAGAAGGCTGCGCTGATGAGGGTGGACAGCAGCGGGAACACACACAGCGCGCAGCTGGAGGGGGAGGCGGCCGCCAGGCAGGGCTGCAGGGCAGGGCAGGGCAGGGCGGCCAGGGCCGGGGTCATGGGGCAAGCCATAGAGGAGATGGAGCGGAGGCCAGCAGCAGAGAAGGCAGGGGCGGGGGCTGGCGCGTCAGGGTAGGGGAGGAGGCTAGCGACCGCCAAGCTTCCCTCCTCCCCTGCCCTGGACCCGGATGCGCCAGCCAAGCACCACCTCCCTGTCATGGGCCAGGTGAAGCCACCCCAGGCCTTCTGCCCACACCACCCCCTAGCCCTAGCTCCCGCTGCCTCATCTGCCGCTGCCCCTGGCACCTGGGCGTGTCCATCCGCCTGCCCCTGTCGCCGCTGCGCACCTGCTGCGAGTCATACGGCGCAAACATGACCCGGATCAGCGGGACCGTGTAGTCCAGGTCGATGATGCGCGTGAACAGCGCACACACCAGCTGTGCCGTGCAGCAGGGCAGCGTGAAGCCCAGCGCGAAGAACACGATGTTGAAGTTGGGGTGCCGGCCTTGCAGGGTGGGGGGCTCCACCAGCCCCGGCTGCACCAGGGGCTGGTGGGGAGGTGAGGGCGGTGTGGGGGGCAGCCACCAGGGGGCTCTGGGTGCTGCTGCTGCTGGAGTGGGTAGGGTGCAGGGCAGGGCCGGGGCGGGAGGTGTAGGGTGCGGCCACCAGGGGCACGCTGACGCTGCTGGTTTGAACGTGCAAGCCGATGGGGGCGGGGCTCAAGGGGTAGGGAGGGAGGCGCGCCTAGGCCAAGCAGGCAGCAGCCAACACAGCCAATGCTTGGAGTCTGGCAGCTGCGGCAGCTTGTTCAACATGAGCTGGCCTAGGCAGGGTGTTGGCGGCTGCACAGCAGCACTGAGTCACTGGCTGTGTGATCATTGGAGCGAGTAGTCTTACCTACCTGCAGGCTGTACATACATGCGAAAAGAGCTAGGAGCAGGATTGACGGCTCAAGCAACCCGTATTCGACTGCAAGGTACACCCGACACAGCGCAGCGGGGTACCAGCCGCCAGGAATGACAACAGAGTACGGGCCCCAAAGGACCTGCATGCAGGTCATGCCTGTTGACTTGACATCCGGTAAAGCGCCCATGCTGACAGACGGATCAGCGTGCCTGTAGGCGAAGAATCTGCGCAGCTCCATAGGCTGCAGCCAGCAGCTGGAAGCACAAGCGCGCACGCCAGAGGAATGTAAACACAGCTGGACCTGCTTTGCCTTTGCAATAGCCATATATAGCGACATACACGCCCCCCGCAAGCGACGCGACAGTCAGAGCTCCTGACAATCCTACGACTACCCAATCTATGCTGTTGCTGCTAACACCCATACGCTCTCTTCTGACTCCAGGTTATTGAGGCGCTGGGCTCAAAACATGAGCACCAAATCGAAGGCATGCAAGTCTCCCCAAACTAAGCACTGCCCTACTAGCGCCTTCCCTACATTTTAGTGCTTGATGTCTGGGCTCTTACCAAGTGCCCTTACCTCACGCCCTCTCGATCTGGTTCGCTGCATTGCTGCAGCCATGAGAAGAACGTTAGCAGCTGGGGACTGCCACTAGTCTTATAACGTAGTAATAGTAGTGTATGGCTGTGATACGTAAGAAGTCGTGAGCAGCAGGAAACCAGCTAGGCCTGTTTGCAGCAGCATGCAAGCCCATGTGCAAAGTCAACATCGCACTGCACCATACACTGTGTGAAACGCAATGGCCCTGATGATGCGCAACAGTGTGCGACCCTTCGCTTCCTGCAGGGCTGCTGTTCGCCCTAGCTCCGTAGTTCGCCCTGTAGTATGCCAGGCTCAGGCTGCAGATGTTGCAGAGCCCGAAGCTAAGAAAACCCCCCGCTACCATGCGTCTCCGCTCACGACCGCTGCCCCATCCACATACGCCATCGTGGAGGTCGGAGGCACTC
Organism: Haematococcus lacustris; assembly: GCA_030144725.1. Taxonomy (NCBI): domain Eukaryota; kingdom Viridiplantae; phylum Chlorophyta; class Chlorophyceae; order Chlamydomonadales; family Haematococcaceae; genus Haematococcus; species Haematococcus lacustris. The sequence continues at coordinate 5,304,902 of JASKMD010000009.1, forward strand.
AGCTGTTTCTAGAGCCCGGCAAATGGTACAACGTCAACAGGCTGAAGGCTGATGTCGGCGCCAAGATAAAGTTTGGGCGAGTTTTGGCTTTGAAGCATGAGGGCAAGCTTTCAGTAGGCACGCCGTACTTGGAGACTGTGAATGTGGAGGCGGAGGTCATCCAGGAGCTCCGTGGGCCAAAGATTATCGTCTACAAGATGCGACCCAAGAAGCACTACCGACGCAAGCAGGGACACAGGCAAGCTGCATTTCCCTAGCTCTATCGTGACCTTTCCCTCGTCAACCAGTTTGTTGTGCGTGTCCGCAGGCAAGATTTGTCCAAGTTCATGGTAACCTCCATCAGCCCTGCCTAACTTCCTTTGTATGCAGCCAATGATTCAACCAGCTTCTTGCCTTGTGGGGTACCGCTGACTTGTACCACCTGTTCTTTGCTGCCTCGCAAAGGCCTTCACACGAAATGCAGATCATTGCAGACTCAGGCCCATCAGCTGCTGTGCAGCCTAGTGGGACAGGCACAGACCCGCTGACTTCATGCTGGCCAGGGCTGTTGCCAGTGGCATAGCTGGAGACTGCCTATTCAAGATGACACAGCGGGTGTGCCAGTGCCTGGAGGACTGCTATGACCAGCTCAGTCCCAGCTTCTGCCAGCCGCACTCCCCAGCATACCCTGAACAACCTGGTGGTGGCGTCTGGAGGCAGTGCCTAGTCCCAGCATGCAGGGTGCAGGGAGTTTGCAGCACAACAGAGGGCTGCAGACAGCCTGCACCCTCCTTGTCTAATGTGCCCAGGCCCTGCCCCTGATGACGTGTCCAGTAACGCGCAATGCCATGGCCAGCAGCTGCCTGCTGGGCTGTGTTTGAGACAGCTTGCAGTGTACGTGGCTGGCCTGTGTCGCTGGATGGCTGACTGGGCTGCTGCTGCTGCAAGGTTATGTGTTGCTATGGCCTCTTGCTGTGCTGTGCTGTAACCACACCCTGGTCTTGAAAACCGCCAAAGAAGCCGGTGGCCTCAGCGATCCTTGTCTGAGCAAAACTTGTTGATACACACGCTGGAAAACTATGCACTTGATGGCGCCCACATTGAGGTGAACTACTGGGTTGTGGAGTGCAGTTACTTCAATGATGCTGCCAGGCTATGGAACGATGGTTACCATCACTGTAGTGATGTATGTAGGCAGCCGTTACGCTGCTTCACCTCACCAGCCGAGGCTGCTCTCAACTAGAACCGGCCGCCATCCCTCCTTGAAGAATACAGCCCTTCTGGGGTGCACCTTGTTACACTTCTGCAGTGTGGCGTCTGAATGAAAAGGTAGGCAGTAACCACACCACCACCATGGCTAAGAGCTATGCAATGCGATGGTGTACAGAACGCATGTGTTTCGGAGCCAACTCGATCACGGGGGGGTAGCGGCGCGCACACCCAGGCGGCGGCTATCGCCAGCCAACTATATCCAGGGCGCGACACGTCTACATCTCGCAGGCCCTTTGGCAACCAGCTGCTGCAGTCCAACCGCTCGAAACCCGCCCTCGTAGCACCCTGCTACGCCCTGTGCAAGCACCTCTGCACGTTGCCCTCCCATACCGCTACCCTACCCCTCCTCCCTGCTCTCTCACAGCTGGTTTTCTTCCTATCCACCACGCTCCACCATCACAACCCTCGCACCAACCACTCGTCCAAGCGCTGCCTCGGGCATGGCACGCAGTGCTGGGGTCATCCACCTCACGCCCTGCTCCGTGTTCTAGTGACCTGGCAGGCATTACCCCATATCATGTGCACACCGTGCCCGGAAGAACACTGACACCTGAGCAACAACCCAACTAACCTCTCTCCAAGGTGCTCCGAATGGGAGTAGAACCCTGGACCTCCCATGCTATGCACCCCACCTCACGCCACCTCTAAACCCCATTGCAAGCCCTTCTGGCCCTGCAGCAGCTGTCATTCCTTACCCTCACCGCGCCCTCTCTGACACAGCAGCTGCCTGGGACCTGCCCCCCAGCTCACATGCATCTGACAGCTCTGGCATGTGCCCGGGCCTCCTTAGGGTTTAGCATGGGGTCACACAGGCACTCAAGCCATGCGCCTCGTGGCCACCCGCCATGCCCCCCGCCCCCACAGGCCCTACAGCCTCACGGTAACCAGGCCCCAAACTCAGGCCCAGTGTGGCTGGCCCATGGCGTCCATGGCAAAGGACGGCAGTTGCACCACCATGGCTGCCGTGGCGCATGCTGCAGCGCCCCCTGTGCTTCCTTACCCCTCCTAGTGCCCATGGCCCTTCACACAGCAGTGGGGATGCAGCAGGCAGTAGGGCACACCACCCCATCCCTGCCCAGCTCGTTGTCTTGCCCAGCCCAGCCCAGCCCAGCCACACCCAGCCCGGCCCACAGCGCATGCAGGTCACCCAGCCAGTCAGCTTGCTTCCTTGCCGCAGTTCAGGCGAAGGGGCAGCGACGCCCCGGGGTCGCGGGGGGACCCTGGCCGGCCTCCCCCTGCCCTCGGCTGCCGCCCGTGCACCCAGCCTCCCGGAGCACTGCTGCTGGCAGCAAAGGTGTTGGCGGTGGCTGACGCAACGTTGCCCAGCCCTGCACTGGCTGCCAGCCCTGCCACCGCCACAGCCTCTCCCGACCTGACCACCCCATTGCTGCTGCTGACCGCGCTGGGGTCCAGCAGCTGGGCTGCAGCTGGGCAGCAGCTGTCCTGCAGCTGTGTGGAAGCTGGGTGGAAGCTGGGTGGGGCCAGCTGGTCGTCAGGGTGGTGCAGGGAGGGGGTGGGAGGGGGTGGGGGGTACCCGGCGCTTCACAATCATGTTGAGGCCGTTGGTGGTGTGGATGGTGGCACCTGTCGTCATGCCCACCTGCAGCCAGCAGCCAGCAGCCAGCAGCCTCAGCCAGCAGCCAGCAGCCTCAGCCAGCCAGCAGCAGCCGGGTACGGTACAGTAGCATGACCCGCAAGCGAGCCAGCAGGGGTCCCTTCCCTTCCCTTCCGCTTCCCTTCCCTTCCCTTCCCTTCCCTTCCCTTCCCTTCCCTTCCCTTCCCTTCCCTGCGCCTTCCTTTCCTTTCCCTTCCTCCTTTCCTTGCCTCCTATCCATTCCTCCCTGCCGCTGTGCCCCAGCCGCCAGCCGCCCCTCACCGTCTCCCCCGGTGCCAAGGTGAACTCGTAGCGGTGCATGAACATGGCGAGCGCCACAATGCTCTCAAACAGAGCGAACTGGTCGCCAATGCACTTGCGCCGCCCCCCGCCAAAGGGCAGGTATGCGAAGTTGGTGGTGACCTCATTGGGCGTTGGGCCGTCCAGTGGACCAAACCTGTGAGGCATCACGCCCCAGGTGCTGACTGCCAACACAGCACAAGCTCCAGCCAAGCAGCCGGAGGCAAGGGGAGGTGACAGGTGAGGGGGTGGCATGAGGCAGGGCCAGGGCATGGCCTGAGGCACAGCAGGGGCAGGGACATACCCAGAGGGGGACATACAAAGATGGAGGGGGTCAGGCCGGCTGCCTGCCAGTGTTCACTATCAGCCACAGTCAACCGTCAATGCCAGCCGCCACATGTCAACCTGCAGACCCTGACCTGCAACCTGCCCAGCGACCTCAGCCCACCGCCCCTGCCCTGCACCCTCTGCAAACCAACGCCCCTGCCCCTGCCACTGCCTCCGTTCCTAGGCCGCCCGCCCCGCCAAGCCGCCCGCGCAGCCACCCGCCAGCTGGCCCTGCCTGCAGCCTGGCCCTGCCGCCCACCTCTCAGGCCTGAAGGCCTCCGGGTCCTCCCACAGTGCCGGGGAGCGGTGAAGGTTCCACACGCTGATGAAGAAGTCGCTGCCAGCAGGCACCTACGCCAGGGCATGGGGCAGGGCAGGGCAGGGCAGGGGGCAGGGCAGGGCATGGGATGGCAAGCAGAGCAGAAGGTAGACAGGCAAGGCAGCGGTGCCCGGGCAGTTCTATTTTCCTACCCTGCTGCCTTGCTGCCCTTATGCGCTGCACCTCCTGCTGCTGCTGCCCCTGCTGCTGCCCCTGCTGCTGACCCAGAAGGCGGCGAGGGTGTTGCCTGGACTGACCTTGATGTCCCCGAAGCTGTCCTCCTCCAGCGCTCTGCGGATGAGCACTGGCGGCTGTGGGTACAGGCGCATGGCCTCGTTGATGACGCGCGTGGTGTAGCGCAGCGCTCGGATGTCGTCCAGGGTAGCCACGCGGCCCCCCAGAACACTGTCCACCTGGGGCGCATGCAGTCACACTCTCACTGACCTCGCTCTTACACATAACCTCACTCATAGGAGGATGAGGAGGACGAGGAGGAGAGTGGTTTTCAGGTGCCTTGCATGCAGCAGGGGTGGGGTGGGGGGGGTGGGGTGGGGTGGGGTGGGGTGGGGTGGGGTGGGGTGGGGTGGGGTGGGGTGGGGTGGGGTGGGGTGGGGTGGGGTGGGGTGGGGTGGGGTGGGGAGGGGTGGGGTGGGGTGGGGTGGCTGCACTGCGTCACAGGGAGATGGAGGGGCAGGGCGCAGCGGGGTGTAGGGGCATGATGCAATTGAGCAAACCCTTCTCCACTCCCAAGCTCCCTCCACCCTGCTCCACCCCACCTCATCAGGCTTTCCACCCACCCAGCCCATTGAACACCCCACTGAGCCTGGGCACGGGCTAGGGCACCCTCCCTCCAAGCTGCAGGGCGCACCTCTTGTTGCAGCAGCGCTGTCTTGTCCGGGTGTTGGGACAGCAGGTACAGCGTCCAGGTCAGCACAGCCGCAGTGGTCTCGTGCCCGGCTACCAGCATAGTCATCAGGTCGTCCCGCAGCTGCTTGCTGCTGATCTGGTCGCCACTGCGGGTCAGCATCAGGAGCACAAGCAGGGGGGGGTCCTTGCGGCAGAGCGGGTGGAGGAGGCTGGCAGTGGGGTGCTGCTGAACATCCTGCACAGCTCATGTCAGCTCGGGTCGGTTTGGATCAGTTTGATTAGTTTCAGTTTGGTTCAAGGCATGCTTGGTGTGTGTCAGGGTTTTAATCTGGGGAGGAGGAGCAGGGAGGAGGAGGAGCAGTAGGGAAGGAAGGGAAGAGTAGAAACGGTAGGGAGGGGGGAGGAGGGGGAGGAAGGGAGGTGGAGAAGAGGGATGGAGTGAGGTGAGGGGCTGAGGCGTACGTACGATGCGATGAGGAAGTGCAGGATGGACGGGTCGGCCTCGCTGAGGAACTCCTCGACAAACTCGGCGTCCTCCTCCTCCACCAACACCTGCACCCACCACTGCCCTCACCTCACCTCACCTCACACACCCTCACACACGCACAGCCCTGAGCCCTCGGTCCACATGCTGTCCCCCAGGCCGCCAGAACACCTCTGCCATGCAGCTTGATGCAGGCAAGGCACCTCATAGGGGTCAGGCACCTGAACACTGGCTGGCAATGGCTGGCTGGCTGGCTGGCGATGTGTGAGTGCTGCCTCCACCCATGCCTCACAGCCTCCCACCCTCTAGGCTCAGGGTGAGGGGTTGGGGTCAGTGTGAGGTGTGAGGTGTGGGGGTGGGGACCCCTGATGAGTGGCTGGGTGGCTGCCTGGCCTTTGCCACCGGCCAGGGCGCAGGGGCATAGGGGTGTAAACAGCCGTTTGTGAGGGAGGTGAGGGGTGAGAGGCACCAAGGAGGGGGGTGGGGTGGGGTGGGCGGGGCATGGCGCCTGACCTTGCACTTAGCGATGAGGCCGTCCAGGGTGTCGTTGACCACCTTGAGGGCCTCCACGCAGCGGCGCTGTCGCGGCACAATCTGCACAGTGCAGCCGGGCAGATCAGGAGGCAGACAGATGAGCTGGATGGCCGTGATTGGTTGTGGACAGGGCTGTGCTGCGCCTGCTGTGGGTCGCAGGACCTGGGGGGCAAGGCTGGCTGTGCCACCAGGTGGTCTGCGCCGGCGGTGTCTGTGGGGGGCGAGGGGCAGGCAATAGGCCGCCACTGCTTCAGCGGGTGTGTGTGCGGGTGTGCTACGCTGTGTGTGTGTAGGGGGGAGGGGGGAGGGAGGGAGGGGGGGCTGACCTGCATTGCTCCGGGGAGGTTCCAGTAGGCGATGGGGTAGGTGGACCGGTACTCCGCCTCCCTCAACACCACGTACACGGCCTGCAGGGGCAGGGGCAGGGGCAGGGGCAGGTGGGGGGGAGGGGCAGCAAGGAGGAGGGGGTGGAGGGGTGGGTGGAAGGGTGGGTGGAGGGGAAGAGGGGGGAGGGGCAAAAGGGTGAGGGGCAGGTGGAGGGGGAGGAGGGTAGCCCTGGTGCATGCAGGCCCTGGTCACACCCCTGCATCGCTGGTCACACCCCTGAATCATTGGTTACACACCTGGATCACAGGGTCGTCATGTGTGAGGCTGTCAAAGTCATAGTTGAACACAGCCTTGCCGATGATGTCCAGGGACAGGCGGCTGAAGAAGTTCTCCATGTCAATGGGCTTGCCACTGGCAACAGCCTGCGGCCGGCAGTCAGCCCAGCCGCACAGCAGCGGTAGGGGCAGGGGCAGTAGGGGCAGGGGCAGCAGCAGGGGCAGGGGCAGGGGCGGGGGCAGCAGCAGTAGGGGCAGGGGCAGGGGGGCAGCAGCGGGGGCAGCAGTGAGAGCCATGGGAGGGTTAGGGTTCCCATTCCAGTTGCCTGTGGATCCCTTGCACCACACTCTACACTTTGCGACCCAAAGCCCTCTGCTACAGCAGGGGCAGGAGCAGCAGGGGCAGCAGCTACAGCCACGGGAGTGTCAAGCTTCCCTTTGGCCCTTTGGCCCCGTGACCCCCGGTCCCCTTAGGGCAGCACCCCGGAGCCCCTCACCCCTGCCCCTTACCCTCGCCCTCTGGCCCCCCCACTCTACCCCTGACCCCTGCCCCCCCCTGCCCCCTATGCCCCCGTCCCCTCCTGCCCCTCTCCCCTGTTTCCTCCTGCCCCTCCATGCCCCTGACTCACCGTATCCAGCGTGGCGCAGCCGTGCAGCGTGCAGTCGCCAAACATGCCCACCATGTTGGCCACGTACTTCTTATGCAGGGCGGGCACGATGGCGCGCCGCCGCATGCGCCACACCTCCCCGTCAGCCGGGATCAGGCCCGTGCCCATCACAAACTCCTGCGGCCAGGCAGCCAGGCAGTCACGTCAGGGAGCCCATCACTCAGGCAAGCAGCGGGCTATACAACATAATAGGGGAGGCTCACTGCACAGTGTGAACAGTGTGAACAGCATGAACAGTGTGAACAGTGTGAACAGTGTGAAAAGGTACTGGTGTGTGAAACTGGCCAGGCCATGATAGTTTGTGCTTGTGGCGACACGCTGGCTGCTGAGGGTGACCACGTGCTGCCAGGTGGTGTGTGCCCGCAGCCAGCAAACTTGCATGCACCAGCAGCACACACCACTAGGCCTCTCAGCCATGCTGGCTGACCGCCGCCCCTACATGCTGCGGCTGCGGCTGCGGCTGCGGCTGCTGGCATGTGTGTGCCATCGCTGCAGTGCAGAGCGCGTGGGTGGAGGTGTGGGAGGGTGTGCAGGTGAGAGGTAGGGGGGTGGTAGGGGTTGGTCACACTGTCTCTCTGACTCACCAGGTTCTCATTGACTGGTCACACTGTCTATCTGACTCACCAGGTTCTCATTGACTGGTCACACTGTCTATCTGACTCACCAGGTTCTCATTGACTGGTCACACTGTCTATCTGACTCACCAGGTTCTCATTGACTGGTCACACTGTCTATCTGACTCACCAGGTTCTCATTGACTGGTCACACTGTCTATCTGACTCACCAGGTTCTCATTGACTGGTCACACTGTCTATCTGACTCACCAGGTTCTCATTGACTGGTCACACTGTCTATCTGACTCACCAGGTTCTCATTGACTGGTCACACTGTCTCTCTGACTCACCAGGATCTCACTGAGCAGCCCCTTGCTGTACTTGTCAGCGTTGGTGAGCAGGATCTGGCGCGCGTATGCCGGGTCGCTGATGATGACAAAGGACTTGGGGCCAAAGCTGAGGCGGAAGATCTGAAGCCAGGGGCAGCAGCAGCAGCAGCAGCAGCAGCAGGGGGGTGGGGGGGGGGGGTCCAGCACCAGGCAGTGGGTGGGGGCTGGAGGCATGGCTTAGCAGCTGCTGAAGTTGTCTGTGGCAGGGGGTCAGCGCCTTTACACCTCAGCAAAGGTTTGGAAGCTGCCGCGCAGCTGTCTAGTTTCACAGGTCAAGGGACAGCAGGCAAGGGAGGGGGGCGGGCCCCACGGGGCGACCCAAGGCCAGCCAGCCCATCACCCAGCCCAGCCCTGGTGTCGAGCCCCACCCAGCGCTGCCCGACCTGTCAGCACCCTGGCCTCAGGACCCAAGCCTGCCTGTCCTGTCTTGCCCTGCCCTGTGCCCTGCACTCACCACACCCCACCCCACCCTGCCCTGCCCAGTGCCCTGCCTTGTACGCACCCCACCCTGCCCCTGAGCCCCTGGCCCTAGCCCCCACCACACCTTGCCATACACCGTGAAGAGCTTGTACAGCGGCACAAACACGGGCTGCCCCACCAGCTCCCTCAGGTCGCCCCTGGCCTCAGGCATGCGCTGCGCTGCCTCCGCACGCCATGACCGACCCAGCTGCGCTAACGACATGGCCAGGCCGCGCCCTACAGCAGGCAGCAACAGCAGCAGCACGGGAGGCAGTGGTGGAAGGCGGGGCGCTGGGAGGAGAGGTGGCAGCGGCTGGGAGTGGCCTGCTTTTGGTGTTGCACAGCACCAGCGGCCGCATGGGATACATGTGTGTACTTGGGCTGCTGGGTGCAGGGCTGAGGAGGGCAAGGCTGCAGTGAGGCCACTCTGGCTGCTTTGCTGTTAAGCCACACGGTTATGTCAGGCTGGCACGTCTAGCCACCACCATCTCCAGGCTGGCGCTGCCCACCATCGCCCGAGCCAAGCCGAGTGAGCGCCGATGAAGTGCGCTGCACTGGCTGGCTGGCTGCGGGACTGCACCTGGCGCCACCTACCGACGCCAGTTCCGGCAAGAAGTCTCCGGAGAGGGCGGGTTAGCTTCTCCTTCGTCGACCCCGCATCCGTGAACTCTCCGCTGGCAATTCGCTCAAATAGCTCATCCGCAGCCTTGTCCGATTGCGGGCCACGTTGCTCGCCGCTTCTTCTCACAACGTCCCTGGCTATGCTTATTGGTATAGGTTTCAGTGGCGACTTGCGGAACGAAACCGATTGCGAGCCAGCCGAGCCCACTAGTGGATGCGACAGCATTGGCTCCCTCAGGCTAATTGGCGTCGCTCACAGCATACGCAGACGTTGGGCTGACACTAGGAGTTGCTCGGATGGCGGATGGGGCTTTTTGGGGGGTGCTTTTGTAAGATGGTGCGTGCGTGCCGCGCAATCGCTTCGCGTGCAATCAATTAGGGTCTTGCGTCGCCAATGCACGATGATGCCGCAATCATACCTGCAACAACAACACCATGGACTGCTTTTCCTACAAACATGCCTTGTCCATTTTTACGGGGCATCCTGAGCCATGTTTTTATTGTAAAGGCTACTGCTAGTGTGCGTAATGCCCACTTCAGCTCAGCCGTTCTGATGTGTGCGCCTGTAGCTAGAGCCCCAATAGCTCCATCCCACACACATTCCCTTTGCGAGGGGCCTAGTGATTTGTTATGTTGGGATTGTATTGCTGTAGCTGGCTACAGCTGCAACTGGCGCCGCCTCCTGTGCAACAGGGGCCTTGTCGGCTAATTCCACCCACTTCCGGCCTGGCTTGCCCGGCTTTGGCATGGCTGGGCGGCCATTCCATGTGCACGGCTCAGTGGGACGTGGCCATGGGCCGACTACACAGCGCGGCTGACACGTCCCGGTCATACAATTCGCAGGGTGAGATGGCGGGGAATGCTCGTGTCATGCATTGCGAACTTGCATGACTTCATGTTGAGCCCATGTGCACCTTTATTTGTGCACCTTGCTTCGAAGTGCGTTACAAAAAGTCCCGAACCCCTAGAGGGGGAGGGCGGCCAAGCAGCCTAATGGCTGACGGCTTAAGCGGTGTAAGCTACCTATCATCACGTGTTGTTAGCACATCAAGCCCCTGACTTGGCCCCTGACTGGGCCCAGGATGCCGTATGGTGTTTCGAGTATGGCTTCAAGTGCAATAGTAAAGGCATCCACGTAAGCGACCCACAGGTCAGGCCATTGCCGCGAGAGAAGCGGTGCACACCAGTGCCCGCATACATGCGCCGAATGGGACTTGGACCAGATGCACAGTGTGCATCGCACACCACATGATGTCGTGTTGTATGTCGTCATGTCGACAGTGCTAGTACCGGCAGGTGCGCAGGTCAGGCTGGCCAACCGACACCTCCACCGCCACCGGCAGGAGGAGCGAGCCAAGCCGCATCGCCAAACCCTTCTCGGATGGTGCTCAGTCGTAGCGTCAATCCACCGTTGCCACCCATGCCAGTGCCAGGCGCATTGGCCAGACTTTACCGTCCTGCGCCGCAGGTGGCGCACTGCGCCCTCGCTCGCCATGTCCATGGCGCGGAGGGGCGGCGGAGCTGGCCGTTTACAGCAGCGCACGGGGCAATGAGGGACGGAAATGCACTGCGCCTTTACGCATCGCCGGGCTGGCTTTGCTGCTCATCATCGGCAACGCCAGTGCATCCAGCACAGCTGCAGGCGGGCAGGCGGGCAGGCACAGCACTCCCCTCTGCAATTAGGGGTTGTGTCATCTCGACTCTGGATTAGCTGTCCAGGCCAACCCCTATTTCCCAGCCCCCCATCCTTTTCACGGGTGGGGCGATAGACGTTGGCATGAAGCACATGCTCTTATGTAAGCAACAGTATGGGCAGTGCCTAGTGTGCAGGCTGCTGATCTTGGTCTTGCAGCACAAAACATGACATCATCAGCTCGACTTGCGACACAGCACATGACAGGCACAGTGGACAAGGCACACACAGACCGGCTCCTTGGCGCCAGGCTGGTGCTCAGCATTGCGCGCAACAACGACTGAGCGAGCCCTGCAGCTGACCCCTGCATCCCCCCTTCCTGGCCCTGGACAGCAAGGCAACTGTGTGGCATGTGTGCTTGCATGGTGGTGCATGGGGCAGTCCAATGCAGGAAGGGCTGCATGGATGGGACGCACGAGGCACAGGGTGTGCAGGGGTGGTGCGGTTGCCACTGACCGTTAAGCTCCTGTGTGGCCTGTTCTGAGCGGCTGGCCTGGTCCACATCATCGTGCAGGTGCAGCTGGGTGAGGTAGCGGCCCAGCCCCCCAGGGGACGCCTCCACGCCGCGCTCCAGCCCCAGCTGCTGGCTGCTCCACGCCCGGCCTCCTGCAGGTCGCAGACCCACACCCCACATGTAGCCCAGCCTGCATGGCTTGTGGTGGTGGTGGACACAGTTGCGTGGCATGGCGGCTTGGGTGATGCAGCTGGCTGGGGTGGGGGAGGACCACCCCTTCCCGCCCCAACGACTCACTGTATGATTGGAAGACAGGCTGGGAGCGGAGCGGAGCAGCAGGGGGCCTGGACCCGGGCCCCCGACCCTGCCCTGACCCCAGGCCCAGCCCCCCTTGCAGCGTCTCTCCCCCCTGCTCCTGGTTAGGGTCACACGGGGGCACCAGCCCAGGGGGTCCTCCTGCCAGTAGCTGAGCAGTAGGTTGAACCCCCTCCTCTTGCTGCTGCCAGGGCTGCTGCTGGTGAAGGTGGGAGGTTGGCTGGGAGGTTGGCTGGGAGGAGGTGGAGGCGGGGTGGGCCGGGGGCCCAGGGGCCGCCAGTGTGCTGGTGCTAGGGTGCCAGGGGGAGCTGGTGGGGGGGCCTGCACTGCAGAGGGGCCTGCTGGGGGGCCTGCACAGGCAGGGTGGGGGGACAGGGGCAAGGGGTGCAGGGCAGGCAGGGTGGGTGCAGGAGGGCAGTGCCTAGGAGTGCAGAGCCAGCAGGGACTGGGATCAGGTGCGTCGAGTCAATGAGGCAAACAGGCAGCTAACATGAGACCATCAGTTTATGAACACCATACTTCGTTCACAGACAGTTGCCTGGCAGCCCCGTCTTGGTTATGCTGGGCTTAGAGGTTAAGGTCTAGTGCAGATCGCTCCAGCAAAGCAAAGGTGCGCTGCCCAGACAAGGCTGGTGTCTGCACTACCAGAACCCAGCCTGCACTGCCGGGGTGGGACGATCAACCCAGGTGGGCCAGCTGCCTGGCAGTGAGCCCACCTCCCGCAGCACCCCAGCCCACCATACATGGCACCACTCCTATCCCTCCCTGCCCTGCCCTGCACCTCTGCCCTGTACACATCGTCTGCCCATCATCATAGCTTGATATTTCTCTGTTGGCCGTACTGCAACCCACACACTAATGTATTGCCTCTCAATAGTGACACCTTGTCTAATGCTGTGTAGCTGCTGCTGCTGCTGCTGCTGCCTGCCTTGCCGTCCCCCTTGCACTTACTTGCTGTGTCCCCGCCACCCAGCTTCCTCTTCTGCTTCTGCTGCCGCCGCTCTGCTTGCTGCCAGCTCCTGTGACAGCGTCTTCAACGTTACCGCCGCGACGAAGGGCCGCGACCGGTAGTTGAAGTGCGGGCTCGGCCCCACTCCCGCACGGGGCGACATCGTCGGACCCGTTCCCGGTCGTCCGCCAGCCAATGTTCCCGATGCCGACAACCGTGCACCCGTCGACCGACCTCCCAGCGAGGCCACCGATGCAGCCGCAGCAAGCGATGCTGCTGCCGCAGCGGAGCCACCAACCGTCGCTCCAGAAGACCCTACGCCAGACGTTCCTGGTCCTGCTGATCCCGGGTTGTGGCCCGCCCCCAACGTTCCCGGAAGAACCGGCGGACCCCGGCGAGGGGAGAGTGGGCGCCAGGGCGACAGCGCGTCGGCATCATGTTGGGCAGCAAGGCCAGGGATGTGCCCGCCGGCAGGTCCTAGCCCGGAGGGAAACGCTAGGTTCAGGGCATAAGATGCTGCCCGTTTCGTTCCTTGTGCCAGCGCCAACCCCTGGCCTCTGCCTTGCCCCGTTTGTGAGCTGCAGCTCTTTCCTGGCCGTAGGGCAGTCGGCTTGTGCAGCGCAGGGTTCAGGAAGGCGTGTTGGTCGAGGCTGACAAGCTGGCTGTCCAGGCTGCGAGGAGGCAGGGGCAAGCAGGGGCGGGCTGGCGTGGAGCGACCCTCCTCCTCTCCCCACCTCCCCCCGCCTCCAACCCCTGGCGACCCTCCCTCTCCTTCCCTTTCTTTCCCTTCCCCTCCCTCTCCACCCGTCCCCTCCTCCCCATCTGCCGCTGGCTCCATGCCGCTGACAAGCACATGAGCCACAGCCACTGTGGCCTGCATCCCGGCAGCGCTGCCCTGCCAAGGGGCGGCAGTGCGTTGCCGCCCCCCAGGGGCACTGAAGCAGGCCAGGGCCGCAGCACAGGCAGCAGGCTGCTGCAGCCAGTCAGAATGGGGGGAGGGGGGTGGCGGCCCAGCCTGTGAGTGCACCGCCTGGTGTGCTGCTCCTGGCACTTCCACCTGGAGGCCACCTGGAGGCGGCACCTGAGTGGCTCCAGCACTGCTGCTCTCCCCCGCTTTCCCCGTCTGCCTCCCCTCCCCAGCCCCAGGATCCCTCCCTTCTCCCTGCTGCCTGGCACTCGTTGCCCTCCCCCCTCCCTGCCTTAGGGCGCAACAGGGCGTCGAATGGGTTGACAAGGAGGTCCTCCCTGCCTGCTGATGGCCCTGACCCCTGTGGCTGGCTCCCTCTAGGGGCAGGCCCATGGGTTGTTGCTGAGCTGCGGGTGAGGAGGCCGGGAGAGGTGTTGGGGCGGGGCGAATGGATGAGGGGGGCGTAGGGGGCAGGGGAAAGGAGGGAGGGGGCCAGGGGCAGGGGGTGGTTGGGGGAGGCCCCATTGTTGTATGCCCTCATGACCTGGACCAGCTGCAGGTGCTTGCTGTCTGGGGGCTCCTGGAGGGAGGGTCAGGGTCAGGGTCAGAGTCAGGGTCGGAGTCAGGGTCAGGGTCAGCATGTGAGAGTGAGGTTGGGTGTGGGTCATAGGGCGATACGTACAGGGCGCTGTGTTCTGTCGCAAAGGAGCTGGAGCAAGCAGCAGGGGCAGGGCCAAGGGTTGGAATGGGTGGGTAGGTGGGAGACAAGGAGGAGGGGGGTGGGGGGTACCTGCTCCTGGGCGTCATCCCCCTCCAGATGGCCCAGGTGGTGGCCCTGCTTGGCCAGGTGGCGCAGGTTGTGACCGTGGAGGATGAGGTCCTAACCGCCAGCCAGGGGGGAAGGAGGGCCACGAAGAGCCAGGGGGCACCACACAAGCATAGGTGAGGCTGGCATGCACTGGGCATAATGGCGACGGTGACCCATACTTAGTGTAACTATCATTGTTACTACTACTATCATTACCAATATAATTTATTTTTATTTGTTCGTTGGCCAATAATTTCCATTACCAATACAAATATTTATTGTTTATTGTTTTCATCAGCACGCTGCAACACACACGCTTCACCTGACAGGCAGGCTGGGAGCCAGTCCCCTACAGATCGGGAAAGGTGGAGCCTCACACTCCTGTACTCACCGCCCTCCCCCTACGCCCTGCCCGCACAACACCAGGCACATCAGGCAGGCTAGGCCTGTGACGCCCCTCCCTCAGCATCCGGCCCACCCCTTCCCTCCCACCAGCTGCTGCCTTGCCACGACCTTGCTCCCCCCCTCGCCTGGCCCACACTCCTTTCACGCCCCCTACCTTGCCCCCCCTCCCCCTGCCCCTCCCCCTCCTCCTGCACACTGACCAGGAGGCCTTTGGGGGGCCGGGCAGCAATCTTGCGGCCGGTCAGCTTCAGCTTCTCCTCAGCCAGGCGGCGCAGGATCTGGGGGGGAGGGAGTCAGCGGCGGGGGGGCAGGAGGGGGGTCAGCAGCAGGGGGGGGAGGGAGGGGCATCGTGTGGGTGGGAGCAGGTGAAGAGGGGGGGTATGGTTGAGGGAGCAAGGGAGTGACCCGCTCCACCGCTTCCCACCTTGAGCTGGTCCGGGGGCAGGCGGCGCACAAACATGGAGCGGCGGATCTTGTATGCCTGCACCTCCGTGGCTGCCTGGACGCTTGCGGTGCGCTTGCGTAGGGCTGCCAGCACGCTGATGTCACCCACAATGGCTGTGGGGCCAATCACCACCACCTGGTGCATGTGATGGGAGAGGAGGAGGGGGAGGGAGTGAGGGAGGAGGAGGGGGAGAGGTACTGCACACAGTATAGCACTTAGCCACTATGCGGAGCCTCAGACAGAAGTCGCACTTGGGACACGGAGAGCTCAACCCCTGATGGGCTGCTTGCACCCAGCATGCCCCTGCTCCAGCACCAGCCCCCCTGTACGCTCCTTGAGGCCTCCAGCCGCATCAGCTGCCACTGGGCAGGCAGGGCTTAGGCTGCCATGACGGCGCCCTCACCCTCTTTACCCCCCGGGTACAGTCTGACAGAGAGGCTGAGGTGTGATGAGGAGTGAGGTGGGGTGGGGTGGGAGGTGGTTGTTGTTGACGAGGTTACAGTAGTCTGGGTTGGAGGGGTCTTGCCGCCATGCAGCAGCAGCAGCAGGAGCAGGCCTATCACGCCTTCCTCCCTGCCTCTCGCCCTCCCTGCCGACGACCATTGACAGCCTCAGCTCCACATCAAGGGCAACAGCCTACCCTAGGCAGCTCCTAGGGGCAGCGCTGGCAGCTGACACGCTCCTCCCAGCAATGCCAACGTGTCGCCGTGAGCCATTCTTCCCTGGGTTCCCTGGGTTCTGGCCCTGGCCTGTCTCAGGAGAGGAGAGAGCTTGGGAAGGGGAGGGGGAGCAGGGGAGACGAACAGGGCGAGGGAGAGGGGAAGAGGGGGGACGAACAGGGGGGACGAACAGGGTGAGGGAGCCCTCACCAGCTGGCATTGAGGCGCCCTGCTCCCTAGCTCCCCCCCAGCCCCCCTGCCCTCAGCCTGCTTACATCCCCTCCCTGCCTACCACCCCCTCCCCCTCCCTGCGCTGCCTCCCTGCCCTGCCCCCCCGCCTTCCACCCCTCTCCCCCTCCCCCCTGCACCTGCAGCGTCTTCTTAGGGTCCACCTCTCCTAGCCCAGCTGACGTCTCCTGGTGGTGCGGGTCAACAAACACGCTGCAGCTGCCCTGCTTGATGGCAAGCATGGCTGCGGGCAGGCCAGGGCAGGCCAGGGCAGGCCAGGGCAAGGGGGGCAGGGGTTCAGGGTGGCGGTGAGGAGGAGGAGGAGGTGGTCAAGGTGGGGTGAGGAGGTGGCCACAGGCGTGTGGTATACAGCAGAGGGGGCACGCCCCTAGGCCCCCACTGCACCCTCAGCACTAAGTCCAGGGCCAGCCAAGTGCAACTGAGCACGACAGCCTGGCCCCACCCCCCATCCCCCACCCTGCGTGGCATGCCCACCCCCTTGCCTGTTGTCCAGTTGCCCCTGGCCCCCAAATGACACCCATGCCCTTGCCCCTGCTCCAGCCCCTGCCCTGCCCCCTGGCCCGTGGCGTGACTCACTGTCAGCGCGCTCGCCCTGGCGCACCAGCAGCTCCTTGGCCCTGAAGGTCACCTCCTGGAAGCAGGGCGCCAGCTTGCGCACCACTGCGGGGGAGCCAGGGCCAAGGCAGGGGGCCGGAGGGGTGGAGGCAGGGTGCAGGAGCCAGGGCCAAGGCAGGGTGCAGGAGGGAGGGAGGAGGCAGGGTGCAGGAGGGAGGGCCAAGGCAGGGGGCCGGAGGGAGGGAGGAGGCAGGGTGCAGGAGGGAGGGAGGAGGGCCGTGGACGGCGTGGGCAAGGCATGTGTCCACAGGGGCCAGCAAGGGGGTGGGGTGGGGTGGGGTGGGGTGGGAGGGCTGGGGTGGGGGGGAAGGTAGGGATGCGGAAGGGCAGGGGGCGGGCGGGTGGGGGTAGGGGGTGGGGTGCCTCACCATCCTCCCTCAGAGGCCTCAGGGGCGCCAGGCTGGCCAGAAAGCGCACCTTGGCCTCAAAAGCCGGTGCGTGCACATCACTGAGCGCCTGCATCAGGCAGGGGGCTAGCTGGTGGAGGGCAGGGAGGGAGGCTTCTGAAGAGACCGGGAAGGTGAGTGCTGGGGACAGTTGGGGGGTGGGAGGGTCTCACGGCATGGCGTGCAGGGCGGCGGCGTGGTGTCGCACCTTGTTGTATTCCGCCAGGCTGACCCGCAGCAGCAGGGCGGTGGTGCTGGTGACCACTGCGGTGAAGGTGCGCCTGCAACACGCAGCCATGGCCAGTTGAGCAGCCTGGCAAGCAGCGGCCAGGCAGTGCGGCTCAGCCGGCAAAGGGGCTGGGCCCTGCGCCACCCGACCTTGCTGCCAGCCTGGTGCTGCCAGCTACCTGGAGCCAGGGCCCGTCACAGCGCAGCCACAGGCCCCTGGACATGAGCACCAGGGTGAGGCACGCTGCCACCTCCACCGCTACCCTCCTGACCTCTCTGTCGCCCCCTCCCTTGCCCAGCAGCTGGCTACAGCCTGAACCTCAGGCGACCCTAACCCTAACCCCAACTCTATCCCTGACCCTTACCCAGCAGCTGGCTACAGCCTGAACCTCAAGCAGGCATGGCCCCTGACCCCCTGCAGCCAGGGGGGTGTGGCTGCTGGCTGGCGGCTTGACTGCAGAGGCTGCACCGGGAACAGCGGGCTGGATGGCCTCCTGCTCCAGGCCTGCTGGGTATGTGCCCGCTGCTTGCCTGCGTCCCAGCAGCCGCCTGCCTGCCTGCCTGCTGCCTGGCTGGTCGCGCCCCCTGCTGTGCCCTGGCCTCACTTGCTGCCAGCCAGCAGGTCCTCCTCGCCAAAGGTCTGGCCTGAGCGGAGGCGGGACACCTCCACGTCCTCCTCTGCCAACCAACACAACAGTCAGGGGGCAGGCAGTCAGTGGCAGGCAGTCAGTCAGGGGCAGTCAGGGGCGGGCAGTCGGGAAGGGGCAACCAGGAGCAGGCAAGGCACCACACACCCTGACCAATGCATGGCCCTGCCTAGACCCTTCCTCTGGCCCTGCCCCTGCCTATTCTCAACCCTCGCCCCAGCCTATTCTCAACCCTGCCCCTGCCCTTGCCCTGCCTTGGCCCTCCTCTGTGCTTCTGCTTGCCCTGCTGCCAGGCTAGTGCCCAGCAGCCCGCTGCCGCCTGAGGCCTAATCTGGCTTCCCCACCTCACCCTCGTCCTCCTTGTCCTTGGCGATCAGCACACTGACGTCGCCCCTGCGCATCACAGAAGGGGCAGCAGCAACTGGCCATGAGCAGATGCTGGGGGTTGGCAGGCAGGGCAGGGCAGCAGGCCAGAAGCAGGGCAGGGCAGGGCAGGGCAGCAAGGCAGCAGCAGGGCAGGGCAGGGCAGGAAGCCAGCAGCAGTGCAGGGCAGCAGGCCAGCCCCTCCCCCACTGTAATGCAGAGGCAGAGGGCAGGGCAGCTTGGGGCAGTGGAGCACGACTCTGTAGCATGTGGCCTTGTGTGGCTGATGGGGGGCTGGTGAGCCTAGGCTGCAGTGCCGGCCCCCTCTGACCCCGGGAGGAGCTGGGCAGCAGCTGCACCCACCGCACCACCACATGCATGTGCTCCGCGGCGTCCCCTGCCCGGTACAGGGTGGTGCCACCAGCCAGCTCTGTGCCCAGGCTGCTGAGCACCATGGAGTGCAGGGCGGGGCTGGCCAGCTTGCAGCAGCTGGGCACCCCCGCGAGCCAGGCGGCCAGGCAGTGCTGCTGCAGGAGTCAGGGGGGCAGGTAGCAGGGGCTAGGGCAGGCTGGGGGGTAGAGGGGGGGCGAGAGGCGCTGGGCCAGGGAGCGTGGTGGAGAGCCCTAGTAAGTGCGCCTATTGCTAGGCCTTGTGGCCTTGAGGCCAGGCACCTGCTTTGCTGTATTGTGGTGGTGCATGTGGCCCAATGTGCATGGGCATGTGTGCATGTGAACTGGATAGCAGCTGCGGGAGGGAGCGGTGCTGCCTGGCAGCCCTGCCTGGCATGATGTCAGCAGGGTGTCGGCAACGGTGTAGAGGAGAGCCAGCCGCAGCCCTGGACAGCCCTGCTCTAGGCCCAGCAGCTTGCCTTTGGAGGGATGGGTTTCACAAGCGACCTGGTGGTGGTGGTGATGCTGTGAATGGTGTGGCACTGCTTTACATAGGTGCATGTGCCGCATTCGCAATTGTTTTGCGAGCTTGCCTGAGCAGTGCTGCGCTTCACAGGGTGCGTGAGAACTGCTTCCTCAAGCTCTGCGCCCTGCGGGCGCCACACCACGCACGAGTGGTACTTAGCACAAGAGTAGGGTACCAACTGATACGCCAATCCTCAGGCAAGAGTATGAGGACGTCGTTGATGAAGACAGCGACATGAAGTGGGTCATGCTGGAGTTGATGTACACCTCTCATGCTGCGGGACATGTCACGGGTGGCCAACTCACCAGCAATGCTTTACCGCGCGCATCAAGAACCGGCATCTGCGATGTGCAATAGCTCCGTGTCTCCCGTCTAGGGTGCCACAGGTCGCATGTCTGGGTCGGCGAGCGTCAAGTATTTATCCTAGGACGACGTGCTGGTTTAGTTCACTATATGGAATGAAGACGGGAGGCGCTCCTTCTTAAAAGAACACGACTCCACTGCATGATGAGAAGAGACAAGCGTGTGCTGCTTCTATGTATGAAGAGCTATCGAAAATGTGAACGCAACACATGGTATTGGGGTGAAGTGGTATTCGCAGAAAAGCGTCGCTACTTGGACACTGCATCCTTTCATATCATACCCTGGTATGTTATACCGCGCCCGTTCCTCATTATCAAACCCTGTCGTTGAACATTGGCGCCTCTGCTCCATGCTCCCTTCCCAGCCGCGGCTTCAGCTGCTCCTGGCGCTGCTGCTGGCCTACCCTGTCCCTGCCTGGCAAGGGAATGGCAGCCAGGGTGCAGCTGCAGCAGCAGGGCTGGCCTGCCCTGCCTGGCCAGGGAGCAGCAACCAGGGTGCAGCTGCAGCAGCAGGGCTGGCCTGCCCCGGCCTGGCAAGGGAGCAGCAGCCAGGGTGCAGCTGCAGCAACAGGGCTGGCTGCCCTGCCCCTGCCTGGCAAGGGAGCAGCAGCCAGGGTGCAGCTGCAGCAGCAGGGCTGGCCTGCCCCGGCCTGGCAAGGGAGCAACAGCCAGGGTGCAGCTGCAGCAGCAGTGCTGGCCTGCCCTACCCCTTCAACCCTCTGCCTTCAATCTACACCAGGTGGAGGCCCTCCCCCCTAAATCAGACCCTCCCAACTCTGATAAAACCTTTTACACAGCCCTGATGCGAATGAGAAGCTGTTAGCGCGGCTTTGTGTGCTACAGCCCAGCGCTCCACTGCAGCCCTCCAGCTTGGTTGAGGTGCTTCTTGTGGATCTCATAGCGCTGGGAGTGAACGTTGACACATATTCAATTATTCCGTGCACGCTCTTGCTCGCACTTCAAGACTTGTAGCATTGCTACCAGCGTAACTTGATCGTTCAAACAGCCACTTTACCGAGGTCGGCCGTACTGCGACAGGTGGCCCCCCATGGATCTGGGCGAGTTTGTCGTCAAGCCCGTGAAGGATTTTGCTAAGAATAGTGCGCGCTTGGTGAAGAGATGTACCAAGCCCGATAGGAAAGGTGAGACCAACCAGGCGGTGACCTGTCCGCGGTGATCTGCAACAGCCATGCTCGCCTCCCTGCGTTCAGAGTTCTGGAAAGTGTGCTCGCGAACTGCACTGGGGTTCGTTGTCATGGGGTTTATTGGCTTCTTTGTGAAGCTGTTGTTTATCGTAAGTGTCCAAACCCATCATCTAACCTCTGCAAACCCCAGCAAAGGTTGTGTCTATGGGCAACAGCCATCTAATATGTTTGCTTGTCATGGCCGCAGCCTATCAACCAGATCATTGTGGGAGGATGAGCAGCACGATGGGGCGCCATACTACTAATCCTTGCACCCAGCCAGCTGAAGCTGATGGCAAGGGGATGGCACATGCACCTGATCCTGAACTGTCATGTCCTTCCTTGGCTGGGCACTACCCATTACAGCAAGTGTTGGGTTGCAGCATGCTTGCCTACAGCAAATACGCTATCGCATGTTCTGCAGTAGCTGTACACAGTTTTCACACACAACAAGAGAGGAGGTGGATGTGGTGAAGTTGTCCATGTCACATCTGTTCTCGTCAACATGTGATGTTCAGCGGGAGGGCATGTTTAGTTTGACACGAGGGGACTGCGCTATGTCGCTTCATTGGCCACACACCCTGCACCAACCAATGGTGGTTGACATGTTGCATTGACTGTCTCAGCCCTAGCCCGTAGATCAGCTGGATGACTTGAGAACGTGACGCAACTTGAGCATGAGCAATTCATGTTTCTGTCCAAGTGTAATTGTCTTGGATGGTGTTGAGCTGGTTTATACGTAGTGGACAGTTCCGGTCAGCAATGTGCCACAAATGCAGCACGTGAGTGCGTTGGCAGCACATGGGCAAGGATGGCTGTTACAGCGCTGTAAAAAATTTTAGTCCCTACAGCTCTCATGCAACACCATCACGAGTTGTAATCAAAAACCACGAGTTGTAATCAAACACATGCTGCAAGATCGCTGTTGTAAAGGCTTCTGACAGTGTGCCTAATGCCCACTTCAGCTCAACCATTCTGGTGCGTGTGCCTCTAGGTCTACTACCAGCAAGAGCTCTAACTAACCCTATAGCTCTTACTCACACACATCCCCTTTGCGAGGGGCTCACTATCTTTTTATGTTGGGGTTGGCATTCTATAGCTGGCTATTGCAGCCACTTGCGCCGCCACTTGCGCACCAGCGCCTTGTCGGGCAGGCATACCTATTCTTGGCCTGGCCTGCCTGGCTTCGGCATGGCTGGGCGGCATTCCCATCTGCACAGCTCAGTGGGACGTGGTCCTAGGCCGACTGCACAGCGGCGAATGTTGGACGCAGCAGATACGTCCCGGTCATAGAACCTGCACATGGGTGTGGGAGATGCATAAACAGTGCGTTTCCAATAGGCTGCATGGGAGTTGGGAGTTGGGAGCGGAGCCGCATGGGCCCATGCACCAATTTGGTGTTTCCATTGCGCTAAATCTGGGAGCTTGGAGCTAGTGCCCACTTCCGCTGAGCCTTCTGGTGTGTGCGCCTGCTCTAACTAACTCTTACTAGCTTTAACTAGCTCTTACTCACACACATCCCTTTTGCCAGATACGTCATTCATTAACAGGCACGTAGGTTTAAGGAACCGCACACCTTGTCTAGAACATGCTCGAGTGAAGCAATTGTGTGTTACTCTTCAATGACATGAGCAATGTACAGCTTGCGCAACTTCACACACCTCTCGATACACTAACAACTTATCGCTCAATCACACATCACAAAATCATAATGTACAGACCAGGAAGGCGTCAGTATGCGGAGTTCATGATGCGTTGTTGCCACCCTGGCTTGCATCGTAGGGTGGCCTGCTTCCATGCACCCTCCACTCTGCCTCATGACCCGTGACCACCTACCGTAAACCTGCTGGTCACACCTGCTCTCTACCACAGATATGTACTCATCTCGAGTCCCCAACCGAGGTGCTCCCATCCACTCTGGGGGCTGGCACCAAAATGGCGTTGCCAGCTTCCCCTGATATCCTGAAGCCCACTGAAAGCTTACACCTGCTGCCCTCTGCCTTCCCCGCCCCGCTGACAGTGCACCCTGCCTTGCCCTTGGTGGGACATGCTGTGGCAGCGACTTGTGTGCGCTCAACCCACAGTGCCCTCCAGCTTCAGGCTCATCAGCTCGTTGACCTCCGCTGAGAACTCCATAGGTAGCTCATTGAACACCTGGCAGGACAGGCAGCCGCACCAGCAGGTATCATCACACATATCACACCTCACTGCGAACACCTCACCGCCAACTGCTTACTCAGCACCCTGCACCAGCACTGAGCTTGGGTAGCCTCCTGGCGCTAGCTCGGGTCCAGGTAGGAGCTACTAGCAGTGACTGCCAGGATGGTAGGTGGTTGCAGCCATGCCGCCAGCAGCTGCCTGGTCATTGATCTGGGCCCGACGTGCAGCCGCCCTGTGGCCTCACCTCTCTGCAGAAGCCGCTGATGATGGCGGCCACGGCTTTCTCTGGCGGTACCCCACGCTGCTGGAAGTAGAACAGCTGGTCCTCCCCGATCTTGCTGGTGCTGGCCTCATGCTCCACCTTGGCGCTGGGCTCACGCACCTACAGCCAGGCAAACACGCCAAGATGAAGCAAGCGTCGTTGCCCTGGGGCAAGGCAGTAGCACTTCCCAGGCGCGACACAACCCAGACACTGCCCGTCATGACACTTGCCTGCTCTGCCTGTTGCATGGGACACTGCAAGCCATTCTGTCCACATGGGCACATCATCAATACCTAGCGTATACACAGCCATTTCTAGACCGAAACACAACAAAGAAGGAGGTCATAGCTGCTGCAAGCCGATCACATGCCACATCATCCATCCTGGCTGGCCCCGGCTCAGCAAATGCCTGATCCTTTGCCCTCCTTCCACTAATAATGCCTAATCAAAATTCAACGCCTGGCGACAGCATGCAGCTCTGACCTGGATGTAGGGATAGGTGTTGGCCCCCGCCCGGTCCCCGATGAGCATGGAGTCACACTGGCTGAAGTTGCGTGCGCCTGATGCCTGCGGCTGCACCTGCACCAGCCCCCGATAGCAGTTGCGGGATCGGCCGGCGCTGATGCCCTTGCTGACGATGCGGCTGCGGGTGTTCTTGCCCACATGGATCATCTTTGTGCCAGTGTCGGCTTGCTGGCAGTGGTTGGTGAGGGCCACACTGTAGAACTCGCCCACGCTGTTGTCGCCTGCCAACACCACGCTGGGGTACTTCCAGGTGATGGCACTGCCAGTCTCCACCTGCAACATTAGCCAGAAAGCAGCGGGGTGAGCAAGCAGGCAACGGGGTGAGCAAGCAGGAGGGGGATAAGTGCAAGTGACCGCACAGCAAGCAGGGCAAGGTGTTAAGCACTAGCAGCAGGGCCAATCAGGAGCAGCACAGTCTAATCCATATGTTCCTCTACCAGTTGCTGCAGCATGACAAACAACCTAGCCTGCTGATGAGTATGGATGGTCAACTCATGCATCGTCTAGCCAGGCCCCCTAACTGCAATGGGCTACGCCTGGCCCATGCTCAATATGAGCCAAGCTCAAGGTAGCCGCAGTGGCCGGGAGCTACACCCTGCCCACCTGGGTCCAGGAGATCTTGGCATTGTCCCCTGCACACAGCCCTCGCTTGGTGACAAAGTTATAGATGCCACCCCGCCCCTCTTCATCGCCTGCATACCTGCAGCACCAACACCGCCCCTCCAATGTCACAACTGGAGCGCTGCCCTGTCTGTATAGTTGCACTCACACGATAGCCTGACAAGCCAGGTCCAGCAACGGTGACTGCTTGACACCACTACACACAATGACATGGCTGCTCTGAGGCATGCATGGCATGTGCGGGCATCTGCACCTGGCACCCCCACCCCAGGCCACCTCACCTGCCTCCGTAGCCACCTGGGTCTGTTCTAAGGCAACCTTTTCAAGCTGCCAAGGCTAGTGGCTTGACCAACTGTTTGGGTCTCTCACCCATGCCTGCGCTGCATGCTGGCTCCCTGGGGTGCAATGCGACAGAAACCTGGCCTGGCTCCAGCTGCAGCTGCTGGAGACGTCGGCTCTCACCAATTCTGCACTGTGCTGTACTTGATCTCTGCGCCCTTGCCAGCATGCAGCTCCACTACTGCCGCATGCAACTGGTTCTTGTCGTAGGAGGGCGCAGTACAGCCCTCCAAGTAGCTGACGTACGCATCATCTTCACAGATGATCAGTGTGCGCTCAAACTGCACAATTGCAGGTGTGTGCACTGGGCATGCTAACTCCCAGCCTAAAAAAACCTTCACATGCAACATGATATCCCCAGTTTTGGCATTTCTGGTTGCTGCCTGCCACCAGCCTGCTGCTCAACTGCCACCATCTTGACCTGTCAACCCCCTGACCATTGCCTGGCTCTGCAACCTCACGCATGCCACTTGTGATAGACATGTGCAGCATACAGCACCTTTGGCTCACTGCCTGCGGCTGTGATGACTGACCTGTCCAGTCTCTGATGCATTTATTCTGAAGTAGGTCGACAGTTCCATTGGGCTCTTCACGCCCTTGCGAACAAACACAAAAGAACCGTCCGAGAACACAGCTGAGTTTAAGGCGGCAAAATAGTTGTCCGCAACAGGCACCTGCACAGGCATGTGCGGGAGGATAAGCCATGGGGGCACATTTGTTTCGTTCCCTGGAACTCACGCAAGAAGCATCGCTGCACAGCCCTCTCCACTGCTGCAATGTAGCAAGATGACAGCTCCGGCTGGGGCACGCAAGGAGCTCACCAACTGCCCTTTCCAGTGCAGCTGTGGGTGTGCAGGGGTGTGTGACTCACCACACTGCCCATGTATTTGCGCACAAGCTCCGGATACTGGTGCACTGCCTCACTGATGGAGCAGAAGATCACCCCAGCCTTTAGCAAGTCAGCCCGGAAGGTGGTCGCAATGGATACTGAGTCGAACACGGCATCCACAGCAACGTTGCTCAAACGCTTCTGCTCATTCAAAGGGATGCCAAGCTTGTCGAAAGTCCTGAGCAGCTCTGGGTCGACCTCGTCGAGCGACTGCTTCTTCTCCTTCATCTTTGGCTCTGAGTAGTAGGAGTAGTCCTGGTAGTCTATCTCGGGAAAGGTATTGTCGCTCCATTTAGGTTCCTCCATTGTTAGCCACTTGCGGTAAGCCTTTAGCCTAAACTCCAGCATCCATTCTGGCTCCTTCTTCTTGAGACTGATGGCGCGCACCACGTCCTCGTTCAGCCCCTTGGGGAAAGTATCGCTCTCTATGATAGTGCTGAACCCGTACTTGTAGGGCCGGCTCATAAGACGCTGAATGTCCCGCTTCTCGTCGGTCATGTTCGCAATCTCTACCTCCTCGGCCAAAGCCGTGCGCAGGGCCACAAGGCCGCGGTTCTGCTGCGGCTGGTGCACGGCGGAGCGGCCATGTCTTGAGCACTTGGGTGCAGGCGGACAACGCCCGTTGTAGATAGTGCCTGGCTGCTGCGCCGAGAGCGGCCCTTGCTGAGCGGACGCATAGTGCGACATCGAGCTCTGCATAACTGTGGGCGTGGGGTGCAGAGAACTATAACAATTCGACCTCATAGCTTCCAACACATTCGGTTGGGCAAAAGATCCATGCAAGCACGGTTGTGCACCACGTTTGGTTGCGCCTTCGTCCACACATTCTGTGCACTCGTCCACATAACCAATACACAGCGTCCAGTGACCTGCGCAGCACAACTATGGCCGAGAAGGGGACTTTTGCTGTGAAGGTGCGGCGACACGTAGCTCCTCACAGCAGTCGGCATAAGAGCTCTGGCGAACGCGTATACAAATGCGACCCAGCCGGCAATCCCTGCCGCTGGCTGCAGGTTGGCCTGGCACAAATGTTGAAGGGCGGCGTGATTATGGACGTGACTAACGTAGAGGAGGCTCGTATCGCTGAGGAGGCTGGTGCTGTGGCGGTCATGGCGCTTGAGCGTGTCCCTGCGGACATCCGCAAGGACGGAGGCGTAGCGCGCATGAGCGACCCAGAGATGATTAAGGCCATCAAAGCCGCCATCACTATTCCAGTCATGGCCAAGGCCCGCATCGGCCACTTCGTCGAGGCCCAGATTTTGGAGGCCTTGAACGTTGACTACATCGACGAGTCAGAGGTGCGTGTGCTCTACTCGTGCCAGCGTCCCGCCGACACGCTCTGCCTGTTGTTTGTGCCTTCCAGCTTTCGTGCTTCCACCACCTTGCGTGTCGTGTGTGGTGTAGCACTTCTGAGTGCAGTTCTGCTTGTCACCACATCAGTATTGCCTGTGATAATGGTGTTGGCAGGTGCTGACCCCTGCTGATGAGATCCACCACATCAATAAGCACAACTACAAGGTCCCCTTTGTGTGTGGCTGCCGAGATCTGGGCGAGGCCCTGCGCCGCATTGCTGAGGGAGCAGCTATGATTCGCACCAAGGGCGAGGCTGGCACTGGCAATGTGGTTGAGGCGGTCCGCCACACCCGGGCTGTCATGGGAGCAATTCGTGCTCTGCAAACTATGGTATGTACAGCCTAGAAGTGAACATGTGCATGTATGTCTATGCAACCATGGGATGAAGGCTGCAACAGCTGTGGTGGTGCTCTGTGCAAGGGCATGTGTAGCTACAGAAGCTCTGATATGTTGTTGTGCAGGATGATGACGAGCTCTACGTGTATGCTAAGGAGATCAGGGCTCCAGTGGAGCTGGTCCGGCAGACCAAGCACCTGGGCCGCCTTCCAGTCGTGAACTTTGCAGCTGGTGGTGTGGCCACCCCTGCAGACGCAGCCCTGATGATGCAGCTGGGCATGGATGGTGTGTTTGTCGGGTCAGGGGTCTTCAAGAGCGGGGACCCAGCCAAGCGAGCACGTGCCATTGTGCAGGTGAGCAGAATGCAGACTACATATTAGGGTGTGCTGGCGAGTGTACAAGACACGGTGTTGGTTTGTCATGGTTGATAGTGATGTCATGATGCACTGAGTGGCACATCATATTGCTGCATTGCTCTCTGCAATGTGTTGGTGGCTCTTGTGTGGTAGAAGTATGGAGGTCAGTAGGCAGGCTGTCACTCAGCGTTGCCCTTTTGTTATGCAGGCTGTCACGCACTACAACAACCCCAAGGTGCTGGCAGAGGTCAGCTCATGCCTCGGGGAGGCGATGGTGGGCATCGATGTGAGGGACAAGAACTTCACCTCGTACGCCCAGCGCTCGGAGTAAAGCGCAGCAGTATGTGCAGCCCCATGGTGTATTGCATGCGAGTATGTGACTGAGAGGCAGCGAGCCGTAACTTGAGCGATGACGTGAGTGATGGGTGCAATGAGAGGTGCATGTTACTATGCTGGCGATTCACTCGGGTAGGATAGGAATGTAAGATAGTCATGCTACTGGATCAAGTGCATGTCCATGTCATGGTCAGTAGAAGAGAATGGATGTAAATCATTAATGGGTCTTACACAGCGCACCACAGCTAAAAGTCAATAATAATACCGGCGACACTACCTCAAGTCATCGAGCGATAGTGGAATCTCGCATCGTGTTGCTCGTTTTGATAAATATGTCATAGCATTGCCCACCCTACGAAGCCAGGAAAGCTGAGTCAAAGAAAGAAATGGAGATCTCCACCACCTCCCAGTCAGGCGCTCCCAACATGGGGTTGGTGATATGCATGCAAGTACTCTCTCAATACTGTATCGTTTTCGATAGCGTTTATCACATTGGTAGCTGCAAATCAATGCGCGTCATCTGACCATCAGCGCAAGCCATTGGAGTTTTTGCTCGCGTACTGCCACATGTGCCCGCGAACAAACCACAGCGGCGATATGGGTCTCCTTGGCACGGTGAGCCACATCGCTGTGACCCCATCTACCTAGCGCAGTGAGCGGGTTGTGCACACATGGAATGTCCGGCAAACACCCATCGCGATGCCTGCCGGGCGTGCAGGGCGCCTAGACGGGGTGATTGGAACATAAAGTTATACTCGCTTCCGCCGAATACACCATCTGGGTCGGCGCACACCAAGGTATCACCGGCTTATAACCCCCCTCCTCCACTGTGTCCATCACTGTGTTGCACCCGCTGCACCCACAAGAAAATGGCTATAAAACGTTTGTTCTTGACCCATTGGCGCATCTATTGAAACAAACCGCACGTTAAACAGCCCAGGCCTCTATCAGTTTGACATCTTCAAAGTGACATCATGTTCTCCAAGCAGAATCAGGGCTACGGGGCTGTGGGGTGGCAGTTGAGCTATGAAACTTTGCACGCAGGTGGATGGCATGTAGGGGAGTGTAACTCTCAGAGGAGCCGAGTCCTGATTCGGTCATGGTGTGGAGTTGTGTGTCTGACTGCATGGCCCCGGTCCTGAGATCGGCTAAGGGAGTTGGGGGTCACAGACCAAAGTGAACTTTTGGCTTATCTGAGTATGAGTGTTTGTAGCAATGTCTGAGAGGAGCTCAACCTAGTAAGTAGCATGCTGTAAGTCAAAATGGTCGAGCTGTAGCATTGCCCTCCAGGTATGGGGAGGAGGTGGGCTCAGTGCCACATCGCTGCAACCGCTTTCCGATCCGACTGCTGCCGCCGACGCGCATGCTCATGTTCAGCAGCCTAAGCGACGCGGGTGGTCGCAGCGATGACTGCATGCTCCGCTACGGCTCAAATTTGAATCACTAACTTTGACGCTTTGTTGTGCACTGCCTACTCAGTGTATATTTATTCTGGATGGGTGAAAGGTAGCTGGCTGGGTTGGCTACACTGTGAACCATCTAGCATAACATTTGGCGCAGTGAGTGCAGAGTTACAGTCGTCCTACTACCAGGGGTCGGTTTCCTGTCATTTTTAAACAGTTGGGAGCGCCTGACTCCCAGTCCAGCCCAGCTTCATGCCGTGCCTTGCTTCCCTTCGTGGCTTGTCGTGTGCTTTAGCGCGTTTTGCATTTAGTGTCCTTGCAGCACTTTAGACACAACAAGCGCAGCACAGAAGATATCTGGAGGTCGTACGCAGTGCTCTTGACACCAATGTGTGGGTTTGTTGACTTGGAGCAGGTGCCTGTACCACCGCTGCATTAACACTGCACATGATGCTTAAGCAGCCTTGTCGCAGACCTGCTCAGTGATGGACACAGGTTTCACGTCTATTGCTGGATACGGAGATCTGTCTGTGCTAGCTGTGCGCCCAAGACACGTGCTGAAAAGAGCTGACTTCGAAGAACATTTTGGAACCGCCACAGCAACATTGGAGGCTGCAGCAGAACATGACTGTACTGTGCACATGCATAACATGGCCAGACACTCAAGCAGGGATGTGACTAAAGGGTCGCATGATAGAAAGAGCAACCAAGAGTTAAATCCTCAGAAATGAGGCTGTGGGCTAAAAAATAGGCACATGCGGGCAGCTTCACATAGGGCTTGCTGCATGCAACTGGGGACAAAATGCAGCGGACACAGCCTACACCAAGCAACACCAGCCCATGCACCGCAAGGAGCTCCTCTTGAGGCTCTAGCTGGATCAGGTGCATGTTGCCCCACCATCGCCCTGACCCTTACATGATGTGCTGCATGCTGCAACATACCTGAGGGTCACGGTGCTGTACACCATACAGCCTCTGTAATGATGCTACGCAACAGAACACCCTGAACTGCTTGGCCCTGTTAGCTGCCAGCCCATGTTCAATTAGCAGTTCTTGCCGACCACCTTGGCCACCCGCACTTCCACAATGGAGCCAGGCTTGCCTGGCACACAGCCCTTCACCACAATGGCTTTCCGTACCGAGTCGATCTTTAGGATCTGCAGTCAATACCATTCCCCTTCAGAATCAGTGCTGGGCACAGGTTGATCACAGCCTGTAGCAAGGCAACCACGCTCATGTGCATGCAAACCCACCATGACCTTTTGACAAGCTGCCAGCTTGCACTCACTTGTTGTGCCCTAATAGTGATCCGCTCATTGCCCATGTGGCCGGCCTGCTTGAGACCGGGGAAGACACGTCCAGGCGTTGTACCAGCACCCATGGAACCATGCTCACGGTGGCTCTTGGAGCCGTGAGTCATGAAACCGCGATGGTGACCCCACCTCTTAACCGTGCCTGCATACACACACCTCAACTTAATACCTATGGTTCCATGGCCGCAGGGTCTGCGGGGTGCTATGCCCTTGGCCAGCAGGGAACAAGCAGCAGTCAGGCAAGACGGGCCAGCCACCTTGGAAGCCCTTTCCAATGCTGGTGCCTGCGACGT
The DNA here is from genome assembly GCA_030144725.1 of Haematococcus lacustris. Lineage (NCBI taxonomy): Eukaryota > Viridiplantae > Chlorophyta > Chlorophyceae > Chlamydomonadales > Haematococcaceae > Haematococcus > Haematococcus lacustris. The sequence goes on from JASKMD010000009.1 coordinate 5,335,641, forward strand.
CCACCTTCTCGCCCTCCTTGAACATGTCACTGACCGAGAGTTCTTGCCCAGGCGTGTACGAGGTCACGACTGACTTGTCCTTGAGCTGCGGCCAACAATGCAAGCTGTGGCTATATCTGTTCCTGCGGCTGCTCCACAGGCGGCCCCCGCGTCGCTGCACCTACCCTGAACTCTATCAAGTGCTTAAGCGGAGGGCAGCCCGACTTCTTCAGGTGGCCCAGCTCGGGCTTCGTCATTTTGCGCTCGGGCACCACCTTGTAGCCTACCTGCATGTGCGGACAAGCCAGACCAGCGTAACTGAAGTGGGCTATCATCAGAGATGCTGTAGGTTGCGCAGCCCACTGCGGACCTGCACCGCATTGTATCCATCGGTCTCGTCTGTCTTGATGGCGGTAACAACATTGCCCTCCTCCAGCGCGATGACAGTGGCAGGGACGCACAGCCCCTCGGGCGTAAAGTAGGACATCATTCCCGCCTTGGTGCCCAGGATGCCCACGCCTAAGCAGCGCCAAGACAATGCAGGAGCATGTCTAACTTCTGTAGCTGCTTGGCCACTGTGCCCTGCTAGCCGGCTCCTCTGAAAGTCGCTAATTGAAGCTGACTGCGACTGTCTCACCCGCTGCAAAAGTGTTTGCCTGCACGGAAGCACGCTGCACATTGACAGAGGTGCGCACTGGCGCACTAGAGACGCTGCTGGGCCTTTGCACGGCCTTGAACGCGGTTCTGGTTGCTGTGAAGGCCATGATGCCTACGCGCTGGTCTCAGTCCGCAAGCACCAGAGGCAGACAAACCAGTGCAGGCTTGCAGCAACATGCATAAAGTGGTCAATGGTGCTATGATGGTGCGTAATGTGAGCGATGGCTGCTCATCACTAGCCACAATGGCAGAGCTTTTTCTGCTGCTATAAACCCCAGCGAACTTACTCTGTGTCAACAAGTTTTACCAATCATGGTGGACAGGGCGTCGCAGGAGGTTCGCCTTATTCATCAGTATCACAGCCTTGTACATTATACAGATTGAAGGATGCGCGTGTTCTGTTGCAGTGCCTGAACTTTGAGTTACCGACGTTGAATGGACAGTTTGCATGCGGTGTACACCCGTGAGTGAGCCGAACCGCTCTACTCTCCCGCAGTGTATTTGATCAGGCATCCAGAGTCCAGGAAGATACAGCAAGCCGGTATGTATACCTTGACAGACCGCTCGACCGGTCGTACCAGCGCCAGGGTCACCACATCGAAAGGCTCCCCACACATGCGCGGGACTGCGCTGCTCAAAGCGTGCTGTGACCTCACGATACTGGCCCTGCGGCGATACAGCCTCGCTCCGTCCTACCGCAGAGTAGGAGTAGCGCAGAACAGCAATGCTGCAGAGGCTGTCCAGAACTTGGACGGAGTTTTGGACGGCATTTGTCCCAGGTTGGCAGGCCCAGGCTGGCTGTCGGAGCTACGATCGTTGACGGCCAAAGCACCATGCCTTCAGCCAATCAAATGGCCCGTGTGTAAGTCTGTGACGCACGGAAGGCATGTGAGGGTCTCTGACTGTGACTGCATTTTGTCGTTGTCCCCAGGTTTTTCGATGCCTTGAATGCCCGCGATGTAGCCCATATCGTGTCCATTTTAAGTCCAGACATTCATCATCATGATTTGGCCCACGAAGCGCAAACATCGCATTTGGTGAGCTGTGCCCTTGAGGGCTTGCAAGCATCAAAACGTGGCTGACCCGGTTTCTTGCCTGGCATTGGACAGGCTGTAGCTCGCTTCTACTCAGAGCTTGTGTCAGGACTGCCAGAGAGCATGCAGTTTGTCATAGATGACATGACAGAAGGCGACCCTCACAGGTGTGGTCACCCTTCTCCACGCTCTGCATAGCTGCCCACCGCTGCTATGTACACCTAACCATGGCACCAATGACACTCTGCAGGGTGGGTGTGACATGGCATCTAGAGCTGGGTGGCAACCAGCTGCCCTGCGCTTGTGGCCTGTCGTTTTATCGGATTGATGCCACCGGCCGCATCTGCTATGTGCGCCAGGCAAGTACCTTGCACAAATTGGCCAGCCAGAACACAAAGCCATGGAAGCACATGCCATGACATCTTACTAAAAACACCACCGTCTTATTCCCATCACAGCTGCCAGCATGCGCACCAGCTTAGCAAGCCTGTCATATGGTGAACATACAACTGGCTGTTGCCTTATAAAATATGCAAGCTTGTGGTGCTCATGTGTCTGCAAACCCTGGGCGGTCGGGTGCCTGTGCCATTCATCCATTGTTGGAGTTATGCCGAAAGCACCTGCACACATGCGAGCGCAATGCACCGCTACTCACTGTGATGACTATGACAGAGACAGCAATGCACCGATTGTCAGCAGGTTGACCCAGTGCGAGGTGCAAGGGCAGCATCTTGACTTGATTTGTGCCCAGACTTGTGTGACTCAGAGCAGAGTGTGACTGCGGCCACTGCTCATGCCAACACCTGCAGTCCCCTGAACACGTTGTAAAGCTGGGCAGTCTGGCCCAGAGTGTGAGCGGGCTGGTAGCCACACCCCTTATCAACGCCCTGGGTGCCTCCCCGCCTGACCTGTGGTCCAGGTATGTCAGCCACCTGCACATACTTATCCATGGTAGTCGACCAGCACCTTGGCCCTCAACCTAGGGCCTTCATTGCCGTGGAATGCTAAGCGTGGATCACCACAAAACAATGTTTTCGTCTGGGTGTATTTCCCATGCACATGGCATACACATGGGCATGGTCGCCTACCACCTACACCACTGCCTGACTCAGAGGGATATGATCTTGAGTTGGCATGACAAACATTTGCTGATTGTAAGCTGATGACAGCTTCAAGGGGGGGTCACACTACCGTGTCTCAGCAGGCTGCTGCTGCTGCTGTTGGGCGTTGGGTGGGCGGTCTCGCACCCGCTTGTACCCCAAGCCTGGGTACTCCTTGCCCTTGGCTGGCAGAGCTCCCTGGTCTGGCCACCAGCACAGCTCCAGCGGCCGCCACCTGCTCTCCCCAATGCGCTGCATGTTCAATGCTGCATTGCAGTGCCTGTCTACCCACCTGCCTGGCTGTGGTGCTGGCTTGGTTGTTGCTGCTTTGCCCTTGGCGTTGCTTTTGCCCTTGGTGGGCTGGGTGGGCTCAGCTGCCTGCTCAGTCTTGGTGCGCTTACTGCGCTTGGCTGGCAGGGGAGTGCTGGGCCCAGGCTCTGTGCCTGCTGGCTGTGTGGCTGCCTGGCTGCTGCATGGGGCCTGTGGGGGCGTGCGGGGGGCCACTACAGGGCACCACATCATACCCCGCACTGGCTGGTCACGCTGCTGGCTCCAGGCTGGGCGCAGCAAGCGCTGTTCCACCAGTCAGTAGGCCTGGTGGCCCTGCGTTGGCTTAGCCAGCTCTCACAGGGCTGCTGGCCATTCACCGCTGAGCTGACCCGGCTGGTGCGGTGCTCATCCATAAGCACCACCCTGCCCCGCCGCTGGTCTGTGCCCCTGAGCCTGCACACCACCTTGCAGCAGGCACGCAGCACCGCATCCACACCCCAGCCTCCCCTGGTGCCAATGGTCGCTGCACCAAAGAAGACCACCAGCTGTTTGGCACGCCCATGGCGCTCCACGGACACCTCAGCCATCTCATCCTCCAACTGCAGTCATGCACACAAGTCACGCAGGGTGGCTGACATGGTGGCACCATGGCTCCATGCCCAAGGCTTCATGCACCAAGGCTTCATGCCCGACCCACCACCTCTCAGTGCATAACCCTCCCAACCATCCTCACCTTCTTGAAGAACTGCTCCTGCGCCCGGTCCTGAGCTCCGTACAGCCTCAGCCGCTGCCGTGCCCACTTGGGGTCCAGGTACACCTCCCACACCGTACCCCAGGTGGCCAGGGTGCCGCTGATGTGCTTCATTTTGTCGGACGTGGCTTTTGCTTGGCGGGGCTCTTCCGCTTCTTCGTATGCATTGCATTGCATGCTTAAGGCTCATACCAGTGTGCCACCAGCTCATACCAGCTCATACCAGTGTGTCACTCAGCCACATCACTCTTGCATCTCCAGGAGGCAGGCATCCGAGGTACACATATATATACCTTCATGATCATCATGACACAGTCAGTACGGAACCACAGTCACGCAGTCAGCACAGTCAGCACGGAAATGCTTGCCAACCAGCCTGCTCACTTGTGAATGCCGCTGCTTTCTCTCATGGCTCCATTGCTACCTTGACACTTATGACAGGCTCTGGTGCTGCTGCGTTGCCCATGTTGCAGTGTCACTAGCTTTGCTGGCTCACTGCTAGCAGGGCCTGCTCCCACAGAGATCACAGAGTCACAGCAGAGTCACAGCAGCAACTGCTCAGGGGCGGCGCCCACTGTGAAGCCCATGGAACTCCTAGCTGGGAGGGCTGGCCACTTGGCAGCTGCCCAGCCTCACCACCACCTTAGCGCACCACAGATTGCACCAAGTGTGGACAGCTCACCCTCATGCCAGCAGTCGGCAGCGGGCGCACCCAGCCCATCCAGCCCACCCAGCCCTGCCCTGCCCCAGCGCAGCGATGCCAGCCCTGCTCCAGCCCTCTCACCAACAGCAAGTGTGGTGCCGGAGGGCCCTGCTGTCAACAACGTGGTGGCCTTCAGTGTGCATATCCCTCGCACAGATGAGGCGCCTCAGGCTCTGGGGGGCGGCGGCAGCAGCAGCAGCAGTGGCGGCAGGGCAGTCACCGCGCACAGTGGCACACACCAAGAGCGGATAGCAAACACTGGTGGCCGCAGCCCCAGCAGGAGGGGAGCAAGTCCTTGCCGCCGCGATGCCCCACCTGCGCGTGCCATGACGCTTGAAGGACCCATGGTGGCGGCTACCTCGGTGGGTGCCCTATGGGGTTTCCGTGGGACATAGACACACACCTTAGCTGGGTCATGCGAGGGGCGACGAAGCTCTGTGACTGCTATGCTGCCAACACTCTGCGGTGAACACCTTTGCTGTCTCCCTTGAAAGAGGTGCATCTGTACAGTCAAGCAGGCCTGGCAGCACCTTGGCCCTCAACCTTGAGCCTTCATCGCAGTCGAACACACTAACTGTGAACCACTACAAAACAGTGTTTTTGTCTGTGTGGTGTTCCCATCGCATGGCATACACATGGCCTATACATGGCATACACATGGTCACGGTCGCCTACCACCTACAGCATTGCCTGACCCGTTAGGGCTACACCGTAGAGTTGGCATAACAAAACATGCACTAAGCGTAAGCTGATGACAGCTTCAAGGGGGGGGGGGGGGGGGGGGCACACACTGCTGTGCCACAGCAGGCTGTAAAGACGCACCTCTTTCGACGTGTGCATGTGCAAAGGACCCACACACCAGGGGTTTTTGCACCATTGCACCATTACACCTCACCTAACCCACCACACAACATGGTGGTCTCTGTTGCTGACCATTGCAGCCTGGGAGGCCTGCACAGGGTCCCCGTCAGAGGGAGCTGGCACCTCTTGGGCACCCGTAGGCTGTTGCCCCTGTGTGCAAAAGTGTACGAAGAGATGTTTGTATCTGATGCTACCTTTTGATCTGTTGAGCTATCTCGAGGCGCTGGCTTGAACCATGCTGTGTGTCACCCTCGAGGTGTGGCTGCCTGCTGCCTGACAGGTGCAGGGAAGCCTTGAGCTGTTGGAGCAGGCTGGGGCAGCAGTGCGCCCTCAAGACCTGGCCGGGCTATGGGCCAAGGTAAAGCAGTCAACGCCCTGATGCCCACATGCACTTGCAAAGGACTGGGCAGCCTCACTTACTGACCCAACGCTAGTACTTGAGCCCAAGGCCCGCAATGCCGAACCCTTTATTGGGCTTGCTGCCAAGTTCAGTAAATGGCCTGACATGGCACTCAATGAGCAGCCAGACATTAGCCTTCCTCACTTAAGTCAGCACAGGACACAGTCAGCACGGCACCTAACTTGACATTGCACCCTGTGCGGAGTTGAGGCCCACCCTAGCTTTGCTAAGCCCCTCCTCTCCTTAGGATGCCCGATGTGGCAGCAGTCTGACCCACAGGGCATCTTCACCAGCATCAGGGGGCTACCTGCCTACAACAAACATATAGTTTGTGCACAACCATAACAACATCCTGATAACTCACCTCACACGTCACAGCTCTCACACCTCACACTCGGATGTGAATGCCCCCTGCACGCTGCTGTTGTGGGGCCACTGCATCGCCATGTGGTGGATGCTGTCAACTTGGTATTCACATGGCTCTTCAGCCACCGTGACCAGCGTGATACCAGAACAACAAAACTTGATCAACAAGGAACAAGGCAGTGCCTGCGAGTAATCCCATTTGGTAGTCCTCCTTACCAACACAGCAGCCCACGAGGAGCCAGCACCTTGGCCCTCAACCTAGGGCCTTCATTGACGTGGAACACTAAGCGTGGACCACTACAAAACAGTGTTTTTGTCTGGAGTTTCCATGCACATGGCATGCAGATGGCATATACATGACATACACATGGGCATGGTCGCCTACCACCTATGCCGTTGCCTGAAACAAGAGGGCTATGATCTAGAGTTGGCATGGCAAACATGCGCAAACATGACCTTATTTTCGTGGGCATTTAGTCATACGCGGCTTTTGCTTGGCGGTGCTCTTCCGCTTCTTCATATGGATTGCATTGCATGCTTAAGGCTCATACCAGCTACCAGCTCATACCTGCTCGTACCAGTGTGTCACTCAGCCACATCACTCTCGCACCTCCAGAAGGCAGGCATGTGAGGTACACATATATACACCTTCATGATCATCATGACACTGTCAGTACAGAACCACAGGCATTCTAGGTCCAGGAGGCAGGCATCCGAGGTATACATAGCTCAGCACCTAACCATGACTTGACTCGAGGAGCCAGCGTTAAACCAGCTAGGCTTGTTGTGATCAAAATGCGTGAGCAAAGCACACCTCTGACAAATGCGCACTGCTTGGCGCAAGAAACCAAAGTGATACTGCCATACTACCATACCACGCTACCCGTCAGGTGCTATGTTGGTGACCTGGTGCAAGCACCTGCTTGGTGAAACACCCTTATTGTCAGGGTGGGCACCATCCCTGCCGCTGCTCTGTGTGCAGGACCCAGTGGCCAGTGATGTGGAAGGGTACGAGCGCGCCCTGGACTTGTGGCAGATCAGTGGCGCACAGAAGGCCACGGCGCGGCTCATAGAGGGCTTGGAGATCGCAGTGCATGGGAACACCTTCAGTGTGGGTCCTCAGGCGCCACCATGCCCATGACTCAAACTTACCAGCATATCATGAGGCAAGGAGTCTATGAGCATTGAGGCTGTATGTTGCAGCCACGCTGACAGGCTAGTGCCATGTCATGTTGATGATGAGTGTGATGAATGGCTGGGGGTGTTTGGGTTGCTGTGATAACCCCAGCTGCCTGGGACAGTGCCTGGTGACACAGCCCTAGACCCTGCCCTGCCCAACACCTGGCCGCATAGCCCCTGCCCCTCCGCCCTGGCGCAGGTCCACTTCCTGACCATCATCCCCATGTTCAAGGTCACAGAGGCATATGACCTGGCGCGCCCTGTGGTCATGATGCGGCGTGGTGAGTAGGCAGCACGGCAGCCCACCAGCAGCAGGCCTGGAGGGCACGCCTGCAGCGCAGCCTCGTCCTTGACTGTGTGCCCAAAGTGCAAGCTGCACCTCTAGGTTCTGTGGTGCTCAGGCTGCTGTGGCTAGTGTGGCGACAGTGCATGCATGCCAGGACCTCCTTCTTCCTGTCAGGTCGCCTCCTAGACTTATAGACTTAGACTCCTAGCTGATCCACCGTGAAGCTTGCTGCTACCTCCTCCACCACCTCCCAGCGCTCGCCCCACCCCACCACCCAGCCAGGTGCCCCAAAGCGGCCCACGCCTTGCTTTTGCAGTACACCTGACCACCCTGATGTCTGTCAGATGCACGGTGCTGAGCTTGCTTGGGTTGCCCGCTACCTGTCCCTTGCTTTGCCCACAGGGGCTGCGGCCTTGCTTGTTGAGAGCTCATGGCTCGTATGTGTGCATCCCGCAAACGCAGATCTGCGACCCGGCCAGGCCACTGCCACTGCTGGCTTAGGCGCCCATGGTGTGACTGTGGCAGCCAGCTGGTCAGCACCCTTTGCAGGTAGCTGCTGCACTGGCACTGCCCTGGTCTGGGGGGTCCTCACCTTCCAAGACAAGGGCCGTAGCAGCACCTTGGCTCTCAACCTGGGGCCTTTGTTGCCGTGGAACACTAAGCGCGAACCACTACAAAACGGTGTTTTCGTCTGTGTGGAGTTCCCATGCACATGGCATACACATGGCATACACATGGGCATGGTCGCCTTCCACCTACACCACTGCCTGAGCCAGAGGGCTATGATCCGAAGTTGGCATGACAAACATTTGCTGATTGTAAGCTGATGACAGCTTGAAGGGGGGTCCACACTACTGTGCCTCAGCAGGCTGCTGCTGCTGCTGCTGCTGCTGGGCCTTGGGTGGGCGGTCTCACACCCGCTTGTAGCCCAGACCTGGGTACTCCTTGCCCTTGGCTGGCAGAGCTCCCTGGTCTGGCCACCAGCACAGCTCCAGCAGGCGCTGGCCCGCACGCTAGGTGTTGAGGCCCAAGCCCTGGTCTACCCATGCTTGCTGCCCCCATTCTCATCGTCATCATCATGGCATTGCATGGCAGTTTAAGCCATGGCCCTCCACGCTGCCCGCTCCACTGGCCCCCCACCAACATCATCATCATCAGCAGCAGCAGCAGCAGACATGCGTTCTCAATGTATACCAGGCTTGCATGATGCCGGTACAGTGATCGCTGTTGCACTCGCTGCCACCTGAACGCAGGTAGATTTGAGGAAGCATATGTGTTGCGCGACGGTGGCAGCACGCTGGAGGTGACCAGCACCATCAGTGTGGGGACCACCAGTGCCACCACAGTGCAGGTGCAGTTGCTGTGGCCCGCTGCTGGCCCCTGCTGATGAGATCCACCACAGCAACAACCACCACCACAAGGTCCCCTTTGTGTGTCGTTGTCAAGACCGGGCGAGGCCCTGCGCCACATTGCTAAGGGAGCAGCTGTCTCTCTGTCTCCAACACACCACACCTGAGTGTGAGCGATGTGATGTGTGAAGCAACAATGTGTGATGTGTGATGGTGTGTGCAGGTGTACCGCCGCCAAGCGCAAGGCATGAAGCGTGAGCATCTGCTGTCGGCCAGCGAACGTCGGCATGGCAAGCCAACTGATATCCTGCGACGGTTTGGCATGCCCAGCTTCTGACGGCTAGGAAGTAGCCCCTGCCGACTGCATCCGCACCACTTACTTGTGCACCAGCCATCCACTGATTGCTCCTTTTGCTCTTCCGCAAACGTTCCTGCACCTGACCTGCTGGCCCCCGTCACGGCCTCAGCACATCCCCTCCTGCACTCAGGTGTGGGTACAGGCCCAGGCAGATGTGTGGCCCGTCAGAGACCTTGGCTTGCATCAGTGTGGGGAGTAGCAGGCATCACAGTCATACGTTGGTAGTGCACGCACTGATCTGCACCGCTGTGTCTTGCTGGCAGCCCGCACTGTTGTGCACTTTTGGTAGCATGTGATAGCTCGCACGGGCAAGAGGGTAGGGATGGGGGTTGTTGCAGCTGCTGGGGCGGGCCGAGGGCGCAGGGAGCAGCGGTGGCCCCAACCACCCTCATCCTCACACAAGCCATTGTTTGCCTTGAATGGACATTACCCCACACAGTACACAACGCTTGGCATCTGGCTTGCATGCTCCATGGGACTATGAAATATAGAGCCAGAGAAATCCACAGATGTGCTTTGCTTGCTGCATCTCCCAGTAGCCAGGCGTGTGGCCTGTCGGCTACACTTGCCTACATGTGGCAGAGATGCCCACACAAACACATCTGTTCTCTTCAAGTCAACTGGTGCTACACACCTGCCAGCGACACTTCATGCAAGTGGCCAGAGTAGCAAATCAGTGGCCAGTACAAACCCCTTCACTCGTCCAAAACAGGTGGTGACTGGTGATATTGCGTCCTTAGGTGCGATCCTAACAATGCGTGAGTTCTACCCTATGCATGTTCTTGCATGTTATCTGTAAGGGCCTTTGATCTGCTCCCACCAGCACCTTGGCCCTCAACCTGGGGCCTTCATTGCCGTGGGACACTAAGCGTGGACCACTACAAAACGGTCTTTTTGTCTGTGGAGTTCCCATGCACCTGGCATACACATGGGCATGGTCGCCTGCCACCTACACCAATGCCTGACCCAGAGGGATATGATCTAGAGTTGGCATGACAAACATGCGCTGATTGTAAGCTAATGACGGCTCCTAAGGGGTGGGGGGGAACACACTACTGTGCCTCAGCAGGCTGCTGCTACTGCTGCTGCTGGGCCTTAGGTGGCTTGTCTCACACCTGCTTGTAGCCCAGGCTTGGGTACTCCTTGCCTTTGGCTGGCAGAGCTCCCTGCTCTGGCCACCAGCACAGCTCCAGTGGGCGCCACCTGCTTTCCCCAATGGGCTGCATGATTAATGCTGCATTGTAGGCCCTGTCTACCCACCTGCCTGGCTGGCACCACCTTGAAGCAGGCACGCAACACCGCATCCGCAACCCAGCCTCCCCTGGTGCCAATGGTAGCTGCGCCAAAGACATATATATCGGTTCCATCTCCCGTTTCTGATGGATGGCATTGAGCAGCACCTGACAGTGCTTTGGGACCTCCATGTTGATGATGAGGGTGGTGATGGTGAAGAATAGCTACACACGAACTGCTCCCACCAGCACCTTAGCCCTCAACCTTGAGCCTTCATTGCAGTCGAACACACTAATTGTGAACCACTACAAAACAGTGTTTTTGTCTGTGTGGAGTTCCCATCGCATGGCATGCACATGGCCTATACATGGCATACACATGGTCACGATCGCCTAACACCTACAGCATTGCCTGACCCCTTTGACAGGGCAATGCATAGAGTTGGCATGACAAAACATGCGCTAAGCGTAAGCTGATGACAGCTTCAAGTGGGGGGGCACACACTACTGTGCCACAGCAGGCTGCTGCTGCTGGGCCTTGGGTGGCTTGTCTCGCAGTTGCTTGTACCCCAAGCCATGATACTCCTTGCCCTTGGCTGGCAGCGCTCCCTGGTCTGGCCAGAAGCACAGCGCCACTTGCTCTCCCCAATGCGCTGCATGTCCAATGCTGCATTGCAGTCCCTGTCTACCCACCTGCCTGGCTGCGGTGCTGGCTTGGCTTTGGCAGCTCCCGCACGTTACATTGATTTCTCGACCGATGTTTCGCCAAGTGCTTCGGCTTGCAATAGCGGATAGCGGATGACATCGTATGGTATGTGCGATGCAAGCCGCCTTCGGAAGCCGCCGCCGCCGGATGCGATTCGGCGCCAGCCCCTTGAAGTGTGTCCGTCCAAAGTGTGCACGTTCGCAGAGTTGCGGGACGTAGCTCATGTTTGGCCGCAGGCCGATTTGTGTTTAGTGCACTTCACTCGCATCGTGACGTGACGCGCCTTTATGTGGCGCAGAACGTGGCGCCTTGATGTAGCGCCTTGACGTGGTGCATTCCCGAGGATCTCAGCCTGTTGGTTGCAGCCTACATGCCTGAATGTCGTGATGCTAGCCTAGCTGCAAGGTTGGCAGTGAGGGCTGTTGACTAGGCACACGACTCATGGCGCTTGGTAGTCATGGCCTAGGCTGATTGGTGATGCTCATGTCGTAGCCGCAGTTGCAGGTCACCCTGGCTTGGTGTGGCTTAGTGGCCAGGTGCAGCCAGGTGCAGCCGGTGCAGCCGGGTGATAGCCATGTCTTAGGCTCGAGGACAGAGCTCAAGACATAGACATGGACATGGCTTGTCATGGCTGCCATGTAGGTGATGGGAAGTCGGCGGCTAATCCGATATGCCCCAACATCGTGTGCAAGGAAGTGTTGGCTGCAGGTATCCCATCATTCTCATGAAGTTGTCCTCATGATGTTGGCCAAGGAACAAGGTCTAAAGCTTGTTGTGGCTGGAATGAGCTAACACGGCCGGCACGGCTGACATGGCCGGCATGGCTGGAATGGCCGGCATGGCTGGCATGGCTGGCATGACTGGCATGACTGGCATGGCCGGCATGGCTGGCATGGCTGGCATGGCCGGCACGGCTGGCATGGCTGCCATGGCCGGTACGGCTGATATGGCCGTCATGGCTGGCATGGCTGGCATGGCCGGCATGGCTGGTATGGCTGGCATGGCTGGAATGAGCTGGCAGGGCTGGCTGGTTGGCAGGGCTGGCTATGGCTGTTCATTGCCTGATCATGGCTGTTCATGATGTCATGCTAGGCTATCGCTTTGCGCCGCACGTGACATGTTCTGGGTGATGGACACCGCTGGCTGCTGGTGCACATGCATGATGCATGTGTATGATGCATGCATGTCGTGCTGCATGTCGTGTTGGTTGTGTATGATGCATGCATGTCGTGCTGCATGTCGTGATGGTTGTGCCATGCTCAGTCAATGAGCTGTTGACACGCATGGTTGCGTGCTGTTGCATGCATGTTGGCACATGCTTCATACAAGCTTGCCACACATGGTGCATGCAAGCGTGCCACACATGGTGCATGCATGAAGTTACATGCACATGAAGCACACATGGGTGTGTGGGTGCTAGGCTTGTGCAAGGCCACGGTGTATTCCGTCGGCTGTGTCCAGCAGCTGACATGATGTCAGACCGCGAGTCGCCAAGGGTGCGGCGGAGAGGGGAAGCTGCCTTGTAGGAGAGGAGGAATGTAACAGTTGTACGGCGCATGCAAGTGTGATGCTGGCCATAAGGTTCTCTGAACCCTGAAAGGGAACAGTGGGTTCACAGCCCAACGAGCTACCCCACTCTAAGCTCATGTACATGGCATTTAGGCTAGGTCATCCTGTGGGGTGCGTGGTTGACAACTGGACCGCTGGAAATGGGCCATTAGCTTGCGTCGGGTTTTCTTGCACAGCCAATTACAATATACATTTTGACAGGCCGGCGGGGACACAAACAGTGCGGGGGCAGTCAAGGCGGTATGCGCCCCCGTGCGCACCTGTCGGCGCCGGGTTTTCCATTCAGCCCTTCGCTCCTCGCGTTGTTTGCCGGGAGAGGTGATGGGACCTGCGCTGGCATGAACAGAAGCGATGTGAGCAGCGCAGAGCTCACTGGACTGCACAGCTGCAGTGGACCACACTGCGATTACGACGAACCTTGTTTTCGCGGGCTTTCAATCGGAAGCGGCTCTTGCTCCGCGGCACGGGGCCGCTTCCTCGGAGGCATTGCGCCACTAGGCTCATATCTACTAACACCTGCTGATATATACTTGTACCCAGGAGGCGATGTCACTCACTCTCGCACTCCAAAGGGCACTCCGAAGGGCACTTCCAAAGGTCACTCCGACCAAAGGGCTATGGCTGCTGTTCATGATGAGGGTGATGATGGTGATGAATAGCTACGGTGCTACGAGGTGCTCCCACCAGCATGCCTGTCATGGTCGTGAACCTGGCCTCAAGGTACTCATATAACCAGCGGCTTCGGCTGCTACCATTCATCATTGCGTGCCAGTCGCATCCTGTCGACGGACATTACTGGAAAACAATTACAAAACATGCAAACATTGTAAGCAAACCCGTGACTCCTCAACACTGCACTGCCCTCCTACACTGATACCCTTGAAAATCTCCTCTTGCTGACAGTGTCTGACGCTGATGGCATGCATTTCACCTCATCTGCGACCCCTACAGGATGGCTGTGAACAGATCATCTCATCAATGTGTTGCTTCGGGGTCAGCATACCAAGAATGCCTGCAAGTTGCTGACCCATCATGCACCAACAGTACATGTGATGAACACTCAGCCATTGCAAGCACATGTTAGGCATGTATGCAAGCAAGCTTGCAAGAACTGTGGCCACATACTCGCTACCTGCATAAGTGCAGTTTGTTTCGGGTGAGAAGGAGCAGCCAAGCAGGTCTACACACATCTGTTGCAGTCTCAATACAGCCTGCAGGTTAGTGTTGCATCGGTTGATACTGCTGGTGCTTTATGCAGTCCCTGCAACGCAAGTGCACAGCATGCATGGAGCTGCCCTATAATCCGCTGATGGTGGCTAGTTGCATGGGTCACCTACAACAGTGAGGTGTGGGCGCCCTGGGCAATACGTGGCATGGAAACATAGCTGAGTTGCGGCCTGACGACCCTTGTCGCTGCTGTGTTGCACATCTTGCGCATGCAGCATCCCTGAATATCTCCATGAGGTTGTTCAGCACTGATGAAGATGAGAATGCAGCAGCCATGCACACGCCACCCCGCGTTAGCCGCCTTCCCAGCAGTCCCGAGGTCGCATTAGCTGATTGTCTGGTGTGCTGCCGTTTCTACGAGTTGTAGTACATGGTGGACATTGGGTGCAGCTGCACCTGCTGCATGAGGCCCCCAAACAGCTGCTGCTGCTGCTGCTGGGGGCCAGTCTGCATGCTGCCACCCCCACCGCCCTGCAGCAGCCCTTGGGAGTGCCAGTTATCAGGGGCGTAGGAGGCTTGCGGAAAGTTGTCCAGGGCTGCCGAACCAGCGAATGCAGCCGATGAGCCCGCCCCACCACCGCTCATGCCCATGTTTGGGGAGCTCGTAGACCTGAAGCACCATGCACAATAGCATGCCAGCCGTCAGGCCGAGGGCTGGGCGCTCAACACCAGGGCAGACCACAAGCAACAGGGTGCCAGTAGGGTATGTAGGGCAGCATCCCATACGGTGAGAACAGCAGCGGGGTAGCTGTAACGGCAGCTGGGTGGCTGCTGTGGCAGCTTGGCCGCTGCTGTGGCCGCAACACAAGAAGCAAGCCGTGAAGATACACAAGAAGAAAGATGACGACACTTGCACACGAGGCACTTACATGTCGACGAGCTGACGCCGCCCAAAAGGGTTCTTGCTGTACTGGATGCGGATGCCACCTCGTTCGCTAGAAGGCAGCACTGCGCCCTGGTAGGTGGCGTGCACTGCAGCTGCGCTCATCACGTCCTCAAACTCCACAAAGCATGACACCTGAGACAAGGCAGCCACAGCATCGCAGCCACAGCCAGTGCATCCATGCCCCTGAGTGACCTCCACAGGACAGTTGGTTAGAAGCAGCAGGAGGACAGCCATCACACCTGCTTGGCTCCTCGAACCAGCTTCATTTGGCGGAAGCCTGCCTGAGCGCTGAACAGCGCCATCAACTCCATCTCTGACACCTACGTGGTAGCATGCATTGAAACTGACATGCATGTGTACCCGGGCAAGTGCAAACACACATTGACACATCACTTAACTGACATGAAATGGCATGCCTGGGCACAGCACAAACAGCAGAGGGCACTGCATTGCACCATGGTAGCATAGCAATATGACGCTGTGTGCCACAGCATCAACCACAGGATCCTTGCAACACTTGCGGTGCCATCACTAAGCTGGCCAAGACACAGGCTGACCTGGTCAGACAGGTTGCCAATGAACAGGGTGTTGCAGGGCGGGTTGTCGCCCCTGTTGCTGACAGGCATGAAGCCCACAGGGCCCAGGGAAGCTGCCATGTTACTTGACAGGAGGCCTGCATTGGAGATGCCCCGATCCAATGCTGGTGACACCCCACTGCCTTGTCCCAACTGCATCTGGGCTGCAAAGCTGCTGCCACCGCTGGGCTGTAGTCCAGCCGCTGCTGCGGCCAGTGGGTGGAGGCTTCCACCAGCGCTGCTGATACCTGCATAAGCAGCATCCCATGCCAGGTGTCGCTGAGCAACACCATGCTTCCTGCCTTTGCAGCCATGTCGGTCAACCTAGAAAACAAACAGGGCTGGCTGCTGGGTGGGCTGCATGCTCAACAAGAGCAGCAGCATCCTTGGCAGCACGGGGCATTGCCGCACCACCATGTAGGCATGGGTCCTTGCATGCGTTTAACACACACCAGGCATCCCCTCATTAAAGGTGGCAGACCCAGCAGTGCGCATGCCACCTCCAAGGCTCAGCTGCTCCAGCCCGCCCAGCCCGCCCAGCCCGCCATAGCCTACAGGGGGGCAGTGCACACCACAGCTCAGGCTCAAGTTAAACCTCAACCCTAGACTAGCCACATTGCTTGCCCCTGAGTTGCCGCATGGCTGGCTATGCAGCGCAACAGGTGGCAAAGTAGGGGTTGCTGTCTGGCGCACGGTGGGGAGCATGTCAGTCACCTGTGCTGGCTGTGGGATAGGTCAGTCCCAAAGGAGGGTTAGGCAGCAGCATCACTGGCCTGTGAGCGCGCCTGATGCTTGCATCGCCTTCCTACGGTCAAGACATGCACCAGCAGTGCCTAATACTGCATGGCACTACTTCAGACAAGTAGGCGGTAGGATGAGCGCATTTGCCAGACCTGTGCGACACAACTGCGGCAGAGTGCGGGCCACATGTGCCTCAACACTCAAGTGAATCCAGCTCATGTGGTGCATGGATCAGGCACCCACTCTGATGTACATGTTCTTGTGTGCCATCTCAGCTCGCAGCTTGTAGACAAGCGGTGGCACGCCGCTGTTGGTGGAGCCACCGCTCAGGGCAGTGACCCTGCTGCGCTGCATGTCCAGCTGTGCCGCCTGCAAAGCCGCTGCTTGCTGCCGCTGCCTCGTGTCAGGCGCGGTGCAGGAGCCCGGGACCTGCCCGCTGTAGCGCTGACCCAGTGACCGAGTGTGCGGGCTACTCTCCTCAGAAGCAGCTGAGCTGGCGGGACCTGCTGAGCCGTCAGCGCTCCCAATGTTGCGCACATGATGTGCTGCTGTACCTGACCCTGGTGCCCCACCGCTGCCAATTATGGGCGCATGGTTGACATGCAGGTTTGCCACATGGAACTCTAGGTCACTGGCTTGCGTGCTGAGGGGGTGCAGCTGGCTGCTGCTCGCCTGGGAGGGTCCGCTGACATCAAAAGGCAAGCCAATTAGAGCTTCCATGGCTTGCATTGCATGTGCAGCGCTCGCAAAGAGAGCAAATCCTTGGGGCTGGCTGCCTTTATAGCTCAGCTGCATGCACATGGGAGCAACTACCACATCAGTGTGGGCGGATGTGACACAGTCAAAACTAGACTGAAAAGCCAGCACCTGGAACTGTGTAGCCTTTTAGACCTGAGTTTGCAGCAGCCTTACCTGGGATGCTTCAAACCCGGGCAACAAACAGCACAGGTTGTGAAGCTCCCGTTCACGAACGTCT
The DNA here is from genome assembly GCA_030144725.1 of Haematococcus lacustris. Taxonomy (NCBI): domain Eukaryota; kingdom Viridiplantae; phylum Chlorophyta; class Chlorophyceae; order Chlamydomonadales; family Haematococcaceae; genus Haematococcus; species Haematococcus lacustris. The sequence goes on from JASKMD010000009.1 coordinate 5,352,846, forward strand.
GGAGGAAAGCCAGTGATAAAGACCGTGCGGATCTCCTCAGCTGGAGGAGTGGCAGGTCCCATCCCCGCTGCCCCAGCGTTTGAGAACACTGACCCCATCATCACCGGCATAGGCTGCTGCATTTGCTGTGCTGGGAGCATAGGTCCTATGCCGTTGCTTGTTGCGCCAGAATTAGTCAAAACAAAACGAGTAGTCCCAGGCGTCCCAGCCGAAGGTACCCGAGGGTGGCCTCGTCCTGTTTCCAAGCTGCTGTTTCCAGCGCTGCCATGGCCGCCACCACTTGTACCTCCCATGGCACTACCCAGTGACGGGAAGATTACATCTGCAGTGTCAGGGACATCCAGCGTCAAACAATGCAGCACCAACACAAAAGTACCGTCTTCGTCGTCACTGCTGCTCGAGACAGCGGACCTTCATATCCGCTGTAGCCCGTCATCATGCCAGGAGCGTTCATACAGCAGCTTGTGAGCCTACACATCATCCAGGACACATAGAAATGTTGATTATAGCGCCGCAGAGGCTCGCTGTCGCCGACGTGGGCAACAGCCCCAGGCTGGCAGATCGCGCAGGAGCTCCGCGGTGCAGAATGACAAGGCACAGAGATAAGTCATCCCGGCTGCCGACAGCCCCGGGCCGCAGACATCACAAGCTCTAAACAGCGCGCTGTGTCCCGCGCACCTTCTACGATGACACGCAGCGCCGTTTCGACGTTAGTTTGGAACGAACTGGCCTAACAAAACGGCGTACTGCAAGGAACAGCACGTTTTTGACAACGACCAAGACTTTCAGCAAGTGTTTATATGTCCGTCTCGCATTGCAGTCTTTGCTCGCGGGCTGTGTCGCCAGGCACCCCAATCATGCCTCGACCTTATTTACGTGCGGCTCTGCTCTCTTGCTTGATTGTCGTCGATGATCGAGCACGCGAGATGCAGGCCGCCCAACCTCCTCCCCAATGACGCAGCTTGCCTGTTATTGGCACGCACTGCCGCTCACTGGGGGCTTGCAGGCACAACAACTGTGCGATGGCGCATGCTCAACGTTATACAGCATGCTGCCAGCAGGATTGGGCATGCATAGATGCAGGCTAACAATTATTAAAGCCCTACAGCCCTCATGCTACACCAAAACAAAGCATGAGTTGTAACCAAACACAGGCTGCGAGCTCGCTGTTGTAAATGCTACTGACAGTGTGCCTGATGCCCACTTCAGCTCAGTCATTCTGTTATGTGTGCCTGTAGCTAGAGTCCCAGTAGCTCCATCCCGCACACATTCGCTTTGCGAGGGGGCTAGTATTTTGTTATGTTGGGATTGTATTGTTATAGCTGGCTACAGTTGCAACTGGCGCCGCCACTTGTGTAATTTCACCCACTATACTTCCACCCACTACACTTGGGTATTTCCACCCACTTCCGGCCTGGCTACTGTAATAATAACAATAGTAATACCGTACTCTCCCTTTTGATTCCCTATCCCGAATCGTTTTTTGTCCTTCGGGAAACCGGGAATCATTATGATTAAAAATGTATTTCTCTTCCCGGAATGATTAAACAATGTATTTTTCTTGTCTCTCGGGAAGTAGTCAAACAATTAGTTGACTATGATTAAAGTGCCAGCAATGGACCAGTTTGTGCTCCAAGGCATCAGTGCCGCCGACGCAGCTAATAATCTGCACCGCGAGCTCCTTATGCACGATGAACAACGCTTCCTTCGTCTCTTGATCGTCAAGCGGCAATGATTGAGAAGCGACTACCTGGGACCACTAACTTTGGGCCTTCTCAACGCCTCAATCTTGCCGCATCGCCCAGCACACCTCCTGCTCTCGCACGCACCGGCAAGGCGTATGAGAATTGGTGGCAACCTGCTAGGATTCAGCCCACCCTGGGCTGGGCCATGGGGAGGCGGGCCAGGCTGGGGCAAAGGCTAGTGCGGCGGGCCAGGCCAGGGTGGCATCTAGGGTGGCTGCTTTGCCCCGGGCAAGGTCGAGGGAGGTGGGCCAGGCTGGGGCAAAGGCTAGGGTCACAGGACAGGACAGGGTGGCAACCAGGCTGGCAATCATGTCAAGGGGGGAGGCGGCTGGTCATACACGGGCAGTCTGCCAAGGCGGGGTGCTTGCTTTGGCCAAGGCAGCAGAATGGGTGGCTGCAGGAGTACGCAAGTCTGAGTGCTCCAAGGCAGATGATGAGATATGCCGCCACTGACAGCAGCGGCAGGAGGACCACGACTGTATTAGCGAGTTTCAGTGCCCCATGTGACGTGGTCAGGTGATAATGCTCAGGCGTTCCCAACTACCTGAAAACCACCCCCCTGTGATACGAAGCCCGTATCTCCGCAGCCACTCAGTCAAAAATATCTGTAAACAGTGCTTTGAACAGAGGAGAGTCATATCTACGAAATGGCAGACGCAGCAAAAACTATCTCGCTCTCAGCGGTGCTCAGTGCCTGTCCAAAGATAAGCATTTGAATTCATGCGATTTCGCCACATGCGAGGCGCGCCGCACTAGCACGCTTCGCCACGCTGTTGTGAGTAGCACCTGCAACACGCAGCAGCAGTCGGGACATGTTTTGCTTTTGGCATGTGGACGCGACGACGGCAGTCGTGACGACTGGATACCACTATGTGCTTTTGGAGCTGCTGCTGGCGCTAGTGCATTACCGGCTGCTCTACTACGCTTAAACAAGGTGCTAGGTGCAGTACGTGGTGTTGTCTCACCTTGCTTTGCTGCCCTCGACTTGTTAGCTGCAGGTGCCCCACGCCTACGGGACGTGCTTGCCGCTGCCAGCTGTTGCTGCTGCTGAGGGGGTGCACCAGCAGGCTCAGCCAGCTCAGGGGTGGTGCCTGCAGGTGTCAGCTGCTGCTGAGGGGGCGCAGCTGCGGCAAGCTTCCCACGGATGTGGGTGCACACGTGGCTCAGTAGCTTGGGTACCCTCCAGCTCGTGTGTACCTCCTGCTTGTGTGTACCCCCTTCCGCTCTCTCCCAGCCCCTTCCACTGCCACCACTTCCACCCCCTTCCACTCTCTCCCAGCCCCTTCCCACCCACGCCACCCTGCCTTCCCCTTTGCATCTTACCAAGGGTCTTGCGCCGCATGTAGGTGGACACGATGTGGAATTCACGCCCAACTGTGGATGTCTTGCCTGGCCGGTGAGGGCCTGGCCGGTGAGGAGAGGTTGGGGAGAGGTAGGAGGCGAGGAGAAGGAGAGTTAGGGGGCAGGAGGCTGATGGCAGGCTGGGAGGAGGGGCTACTGGGAGCTGGGCGGGGTAGACGAGGTTGGGAGATGGTGGGTTAAGGTGTGTTGGTGGTGGCCATGTGGCGGAGTGGTCAGCCAAGCTCAGTCGGCTCCTCATGCACCTGTAGCCACCGACATGTCGTGCATCGCTAACGGATAGCCAAGGACGTAGCTTACCGGTGTAGCTAACCACGGTCTGCGATTGGGACACATTCGGGGTCACATGTGGCTGCCCGCATCGAAAGACTCCAATGGCAATTCCAGTCTTACATTAAACGCGCAATATCACATCGCAGCAGGCGCAACAAACGTTACGTCAAAAGATTGAGTAGGTGGGCTGCAGTTGCATGAAGATTGCCAACCCCATGTTGGGAACGCCTGAATAATGCCACTAGAAGAGAGACCACGACAGTTGACAATGTCAATCATATGATTTTGATGCGAGATTATTGAGGTGGGGGGCTTGATTATTTCTATGCACGAAGGCGTTCTCAAATCTACCTTTCGACGTGCTTTGGCCATCGGGGAACTTGAAACAATAAGAAATATGGCTCGGGAATAATACGTTAACCATAGTTTAAAAGGGCACACATATACTTGTTCGTCTTTTCTTTCTGGCCATAACAAACAACAACGCGAAGGGACTACAAATACTCGGGCGCACTCAGAACACACTGTCGGTCCCGACTTCGCAAGTGTATGAGGGTGGCTCAAGTACATAAGATGCTATAGCTTAGAACTCAGGCACCAGCGTATGTTGGTAACTGAAATCACAAGTTCAAAAAGACCCCGCAGGTTGCAACCATACGTGAAGGGCAAGCTAGCTAGCCGGCCACAACTCGAGTAAGCCACATCAGATGTGGCATGCAAGCAAGTTCTGTGCAAAACTTTTTAGCTTCTTGAGGTACTGATGCTGCGGAGTGATCCTACTTCACAACAGTCAAAACAAGAGCTGCATCATGAGCAAGCCGCATGCAGTCATTTAGCCACATCATTGAAAGACAACATGATGCAGGCATGCACAAAGTCACATATATAAGTGCGGGTCAATGCTCCTCATATCATCAAGAGCTTTCCAGGCCCCTGTGCCACATGTGGGGCCCTGTGCCACTGTTTGTAAACCAGCGTCACCTCACCAAACTCACAGCTGCTGCCATGGCCATCATGCCCCGGTGCCAACTTCTGAGCTGGCTGACTGAAGACTGAAGTTTACTTTTTACGCCTGGCAGCCGCCAAGGCCACACAGCCTGTCACCAACATGGCGCCCCCCAAAACCAATGCAACTGAGCTTGGGGTGGACATGGAGGCATTGGGGACAGAAAATGGCAGGGCCAGGGCTGCCAGGCACTTAGTGATGGCAAAGTCTGATGCATCTGTTGGGGTCGTGGAGCTGCGAGCTGCACCAGTGGGGATAGGCTGCTGGCCATTGCAGCGCTTGGGGCTTCGAGCGCTTGGAGCAGGAGAGGACAGCACAGGGGCTGCTTTGCTGCTGGTGCTGGCCAACCTGCACGCATGCAATTCAACCAGCAATGCTTACAGCTACACATGAAATCAAATGAGATCAAATAAATCACAGGAGCAGCTAAGAACGCTTAACATGTATGATTGGCTTCAGGAGAAGATAAGAACGCTCAACATGTATGATTGGCTTCAGGAGCCAATTCCCAGGAGCCATTGCCTCCAGCAATAGTGTGCATGGGCATTACCAGCAGGTGAGCGCCAGTCCATGCACATACATGATGACTGGTGCTGCTGACAAATGCCATACCTGTGCGACGGATCAGTCACCAAAGGCAGGTCCTCTGCTCCATCAAGCAGGGGCCGTACAATGTGCTGTAGGTAGAAAGCCTCCAGGCCTTGCATGTTAGTCATGATGCCGGTCCAGTCAGTGCCCTTCAGCCCAGCTGCAGTCTCTGGCACGTAGTTCTCCAGCTGCATCCAAACACCACATGCACTGCTTGCAGCCATGCCAATAAATCATGAAAACTTGCTGCTCAGTACCACGTCAGTAACATGGCAAGCAAACGTGATGGCAGCGCGCCTCCCAGCACTAGACAGTGTGCCAAGACAACAAGGAATGGCGCAAGCTGTTGTAGCACTACTGACCTGTAAGCCCAGGATCTGAATGTTATTTGGGTTCAAATCCTCGGAGCAGTGAACAAATGCCCTGCATAGGTTTGCTGGGAGGAGCTTCTGCCAACCTGGCTGACCAGCAGCAAGCCCGGATATGCCACACTCCCAGCAACTGGTGGAGGATGCCACGCCGGCCTTCATTGCACCCACCTCCCACTCTTCTCATGCAACGACACAATGAGTTTGAATAGGTTGAGCTTGGAGCTGTGGGAATAGACAAAGTTCCACTCCATGGGCCCGTACATCTGCCAGTTTGCAGGTGGCCTGCGACAAATCATATTGGGACAGGTCAGCTGAAGCGATGCTTCAGCAAGGCACCCACTGCAAAACAGGTCCAGCTCTTTCATGCAGAGCTCTTGTTGCCTATGTGCACAGCGGTATGGACTATTGTGCTACAATACTCCAAGACAACTCTGTGCAGCCTCTTGTATGTTTATGGTTTATATTTGCTGGTGATGCCGTTGCTCAGCCTAACTGATCAACTTGAGTACAGCAGAAGATCTAAGCTCCCAAAAGTAGATCATCCTCATCCACAGTATGGGTGCTGAACTGCATTTTCACTCTTCCACAGCCTTCTTTCTGGACCTACCATCATGTATGCGCACACTGTACTCACTAATGGAGCAAGGTAACAGTGCCAAGAGCCTATAGAACGTTTCGTGGCTAAACTCATGATGCTCTTGACACTGCTTATGACTCTTTGCTTATGCTTGTGCGTATGACTCTTTGCTGAGTCAGCCAGGTACTTTTCAATGAAAGCAAGAGCCAGCGCACATGTACGAGGAACGCCGAATGCGACTGCTGGCGAACTGCGGCTCTTCGACCGTGAAGCCTGCAAGCATGAGCTATGATGATGAGCTATGATGAATACGAGCAAGTCGCAAGCGCGGGATGCAGTTCTGATTGCCTTGCTAGCAGGCAGGCGCACCCTCGCGAACCATCACGCAATGGCACGCCAAAGCAAGTGCCGCGCCTCGCGTTCCCACGGAGGCTGGTTTAGGCACGGCGAGTGGTAGAAGCTCGGTCAAATCACCCATAGTGCCCACGGCCAATGCCCTTGTCTGAGCTTGTGTATCGCTGGTTGGTCGCTAGCGTGATGCGCTGTATGGCAGCGTCGCTTGGTACTTTTGCTGGTGTATTTGTGTATGTGTCTTTTAGTTGTAATTCCGCGGCATGCAGGGTTGTTATAGGCTTCCATTTGAGGCCTCTTTCCCATGGCGCTCCCGGTTCCGTAACACAACAGCCCTCTTGCTACTCCGTAGTGATTCCGTAAAGGAAGTTTAAGGAGGTTTGCTTTGGAAAACAGGCTTAGACTCTCAATGAGAATTCATGCCTGTGAAAAAGGATGGGAAGGGGCATTGAGAGGGGTTCAGTGGAGGTTGCTGGCTTGGGTTGGGTTGGGTTGGGTGGGGTGGGGTGGGGTGGGGTGGGGTGGGGTGGGGTGGGGTGGGGTGGGGTGGGGTGGGGTGGGGTGGGGTGGGGTGGGGTGGGGTGGGGTGGGGTGGGGTGGGGTGGGGTGGGGTGGGGTGGGGTGGGGTGGGGTGGGGTGGGGTGGGGTGGGGTGCCTGCAGCTGCAAGGTGGTGTGCAGGCTCAGGGGCACAGACCAGCGGCGGGGCATGATGTGGTGCCCGGTAGTGCTAAAGAAGCGCAAGGCCCCCAGGCCTGCTGGCTTGAAGCCCCCAGCAGGGCAGGTGGAACACCGCCTAGTGCGCCCAGCATGGAGCCAGCGTAGTGACCAGCCAGTGCGGGGCATGATGTGGTGCCCGGTAGTGGCCCCCCGCAAGCCCCCACAGGCCCCACGCAGCAGCCAGGAAGCCTCACAGGCAGCAGCCTCAGAGCCTGGGCCCAGCACTCCCCTGCCAGCCAAGCGCAGCAAGCGCACCAAGGCTGAGCCGGCAGCTGAGCCCAACCAGGCCCAGGGCAAGGCTGCCAAAGCCAAGCCAGCACCGCAGCCAGGCAGGTGGCTGGACAGGGACTGCAATGCAGCATTGAACATGCAGCGCATTGGGGAGAGAAAGTGGCGGCCGCTGGAGCTGTGCTTCTGGCCAGACCAGGGAGCGCTGCCAGCCAAGGGCGAGGAGTACCCTGGCTTGGGGTACAAGCGGCTGCGAGACAAGCCACCCAAGGCCTAGCAGCAGCAGCCTGCTGTGGCACAGTAGTGTGTGCCCCTCCCCACTTGAAGCTGTCATCAGCTTACGCTTAGCGCATGTTTTGTCATGCCAACTCTATGCATCGCCCTGTCAAAGGGGGCAGGCAATGCTGTAGGGGGTAGGCGACCGTGACCATGTGTATGCCATGTATATGCCATGTACATGCCATGCGATGGGAACTCCACACCAGTGCTGGGCGATTGGGTAATAATGTAAGTCGGTAATAATCTAGCGCAAAAAACGGTAATAACTCGAAAAAATCGTCCTCAAGATGAGTGAACTTTATTACATCGGTAATAGCTCCACCGCCCGTCTGGTACTCCGCTTATTACTTATCCCCAACAATGTATCCCATCTTCCGCAAACCCCAAAGCGGGCGGCTGCCCACCACAGCCGAACATACATCCAGCTTGTTGCATGCTGACCCACTAGGGCTAGGGTCTTGAGCTACAGCCCAGCCTGTTGCATGCTGACCCACTAGGGCTAGAGTGTGGGGCTACACCCCAGCCTGTTGCATGCTGACCCACTAGGGCTAGAATGTGGGGCTACAGCCCAGCCTGTTGCATGCTGACCCACTGGGGCTAGAGTGTGGGCTACAGCCTAGCCTGTTGCATGCTGACCCACAAGGGCTGGGGTGTGGGGCTATGTGGGATGTATTGCATCCAGGTCCTACAAGTGAGTATGCTGTAATTGTATAGAATTAGTAGGCGATTTTTGCGATTTCTTTGGTTTATATCTAATAAACAGTGAATTATATGATTATTATGCCACGAGGTCCATCAGGGAGCAGCCGGAGTTTGCCATGACTTTACAGAACAATAATGAGAACTTGCATGACTTCATGTTGAGCCCATGTGCACCTTGCTATGAAGTGCGTTACAGAAAGTCCCGAACCCCTTGAGGGGGAGGGCGGCCTAGCAGCCTAACGGCTGACGGCTTAAGCGGTGTAAGCCACATCATCATCATATGATTATTATATTCTAAAAGTAATAAAGGCTGGACACGATGCCATGTAGCCCTAGGCAACTACCCGTGATCACACAGCATTGCAAGGAGGTTACGACTAAGATGTTAGGCCCTGGCACATGAGGCACATCCCGCAGTGGCCGCCAAGACCACAAGGTATGTCTGGGGCTCGCTCAATCTATCTACCAATCTTCAGCAAATGTATGTACGGATAATGGAATCGCATGCAACGCAAAACCACGATCTGGCAACCGGGTGGCCTCAATGTGCAGCGCCAGGCAGCCATGCACGTGCTATCCTGCATAGCCTCCTATGTTTCCAGCTAACGGCTGACGGCTTAAGCGGTGTAAGCCACATCATCACCAGCTGCCAAGGAGTAGTGCTTTTGGTGCATGGCAGCCATGGGCAGCATTATCACTTATTGCCAGCCACGCTGCTGCGTTGTGCACTGCTTCTGCCAGACTCTGATGTCAACCGCTCTCTGCCACGTGATTGCACAAGGGGCCCGGGGGTTGGGTGGGCTGCTGAGTTGTGGCCCGGCAGCATGGATGAGGCCCGTGACAGAATAGAGCTATGGCGAGCGAGCACCGGTGCTGCGGAGCTCAACCGCTGCACCAGCTTGTCTCGCTCCACCAACTCCTTGCGACGGGCCACAAAGCAGGTGAGGATTGCCTCCACTGCCTCCTGCAGTGCCCGTCAATGCAAAACATCGTATAAAAAGGAGCCATGCGTGGCGTGAGGATTGCTTTAGATATGCATTCAAAGTATGTGAGCCAGTCCTCAACTTTTGGCATGTGGGGGATGCCCCGTGGCGTCTGGTGGTGCTTGTGTCCTGGCTGTTCCCCGCTGCCCGCCAAGGAGTATCCAAATGAGAGCTACGCGACTCTACAAGACTGCTCACCTGAGTCCCAGAAACAAGAGTCTTCAGCACAGCAGTGTGCATCAGGAACTATTGAAAGCTATGAAAGCTTTCTTTGTGTCATACTAATGTCTACTGCCCCCCCAATAGGGTACCCACCATGACATGTGCACACCATGTGCACATGGGACCTGTTTCACTCACCCTCATCACATTCATGCTGTCCTGTACCATCGTAGCCCCCGACTGAGCAGATTGCAAACGGGCGGCCCTGTCTGCTTCTGCGATGGACTGCTCCAAACTCAACTTGGCCTGCAAATGACGAATGATGTAAAGGAGATGTTATGGCTACATGCAGGCTATCGCAACATCAGCAACTCACACCACACAGGTTTGACAGCAGGAAGTCATCTGCACAAGGTCATCAGTAACTGACCTTGCGATGCATGGCTAGGTCTTGCTGAAGTTTGACAGCCTTCCACCGCCTGAAGGCGGTCTGGATAGTTATGGCAGCTGCTACTTGACGTTGCACGTCCTTGCGTATAGCATGGAGCTCTTGCCTGCATGACAGAATGTGCAAGCATAGCGAAAACATCATGCATCAACAATTGTGCTTTATGCTTTAGCTCCAGCTCCAACCCCAGGACTGCCTCCTCATTGTAGTAAGAGAATGCCATGTGACCAGCCGGTATGCCCACCATACCTCTGCTTCTGAGCCTTTGCCATGATAGTCTCAGCAGTGTTGCGAGCGGTAGCCTCGTCAGTCAACTGTGCCCGCAGTGTTGTGCAGTCGTGCATTAGATTTTGAATGCGCTCCTCTTGCAACACAATTACAGCCTGCTGCTCCTCTGCCTGAGCCTTCCGCTGCAGCAGGCTGGACTGCAGGTCGCCGACCTGGACACAGATCATATGCCACACTCTGAAGCACATGCACACAACAGTGGCCATTGGCATCAGGGCCTAGCAAAAGACCCAGGAGACCTACCTCTGCTTGCAGGTTTGCTGAGACTTCCATTGCAGCTTGCAGCTGGTCAGTGAGCTGCCTGATGTCACCGTCTTTGCGCTGCACCACATCTGCATGCATGGAGGACATGGCAAACAGGATATGTCCGCATGTGTTGCTGTCAATACGTCGGTCAGTTGCATACTGGCTTCCATTGCTGGCTTCCCCAGGTTGCTTGGTAAGCTCACCTGACAGGGCTGAGTTCTGGGCAACAGCAAGTTCTTCGGCCTGCTTGCTGCATTCCAGTTCAGCTTGCAGTGCAGTGATTGCAGCCATATGGGTGTGGTCAGCCTGGTCCATTTGATTTTGAAGAGCTGCAATAGCAGACGCATGTGCTACGTCGTTGGCGGCTAGCTGCACACGCAGCCCCTCAGCTGTGGCTGTGCTGGCCGCGTTGGCTGCATCCAGGCGAGATTGCACTTCCGCAAGTGCTGCTGCACTAGCCTCGCTCCTTGCTGCCAATTCTGCTTGCAGCCCAGAGGCTTCAGCAGCATGGGCATTGCTGTCAGCAGCACGGGCGCTCTGCACTGCAGCCAGCTCTGCTTGCAGCTCAGCAGCAGCAGCGGCATGCGTGCTGTTTGCTGTGTCTAGCTGTGCTTGTAGTACAGTAACAGCTGCTGTGTATGTGGTGTTTGCAGCAGCTTGTGCTGATTCCAACTCGGCTGCATGAGTGCTGATTACTGCAGCTAGCTGTGCTTCATGCTCGGCCACCGCAGTTGCGTGTGAGGTGTTTGCTGCAGCTAGTGCAGCTTGCATTTCGACAACAGTGGCTGCATGCGCACTGTTCACTGCAGATAGCTGTGTTTGGTGTTCTACCACAGCAGCTGCATGTGTGCTGCTTGCTGCGGCAAGAGCAGCTCGTAGCTCAGCCACAGTAGCTTCATTGGCCAAGCTGATCTCAGAATGTCGGTTGCACAGTGCCTCCACTGCTTCTGCATGGTTGGTGTGGGCTGTGGATAGCTTGCCTTGGAGTTCTGCCTCAGCCATGGCATGCGCGCTGCTGGCTGCAACCGCTTCAGCTTGCAGGGTTTGGACCATGGCTTCCTTCTCCTTGCTGGACTGCAACAGCTGAGTCATGGCATCGGCGACGTGTTGCATCATATCACAGACGCACGCACACTTGCCGACCAAGGCTTCAGAAGTGATGTCGTACGCTGATGGGTGAGGCTGGAAAAGGCTGTCCACAGATCTCTGCAAAACAGTGGCGCACAGATCAGTGGCACACAGATTACCAGCAAGGCTTCAAGCTGGGGGGCCATCAGCTGCACAAGGCAAGACAGAGGTTGCACCGAGCAGCAGAGTTCAGGCGAGCATTGAGAGCCAGGCCCGCAAGCAGCCGGCGTTAAGCCTGTAGCTAATCGGGTTGAACAAAGCCATTAAGGCACAAAGCTGTCAGTCTTGGCAGGTAGACTTGTGGTCTTGAGGTTGAGATGTGTCACCGGGATGGATTTGTTTTCTGTAGCTTTCAAGGTGAGGTGGTTTCATAGTGGATGGAGATTACCCACATCTTTGCATGGAAATGATGTTGTGTGAGTGTTAGATCTAGGACCCAGAGCCAGGTGCCTGTCCAATACCACTGTATACTAGACCCCACTGTTGCCAACTGCCTCTAGCATATTGGACTTCGACTTCTGACACGTCACGAGCCATACATACCTGAGGAGTTGAAGATGCCCTTCGTTTGCCTTCACTGGCAAAGGAACCTGCTGCCACTCCCAGTGCCCTGGGCAGCATGCTTGACCGTCTGCCGCCCAAGGAGGAATTAGCACCAGGATTGGACGCCTGAGCATCCGTGCAGTCTGGTGCTAGGCGCCCAATCAGGGGCTCTCCATCCTCGCCACTCAAAGGGGAGGCTGGGCACGAGCTCTGTTGATCATATGCAGGGTTCAGGGAGGTCTTGACAAGCGCACTGGCTACGCAGTGCAGCGAGTCCCTGGGTGGCGCGAGCTCATAGCTGCTGGGGATGCAGGGGGCTGCATCTGCTTGTGTGGTGCTCTGCGCGTCACATGCTGACATTCGGCGATCAGGAGTTCCAGGAGTGTCAGGAATGGAAGCAGCCTCTGACCCATCCGCTGTTGGACTGGCTGATCCTGGCTCTCCTGCAAAAAATCAATTGTAAAACCTGAATGAAACCCCCTACATAGTACACACAACATCTTCTACCATATAGCATGGTCACAGGCCAGTGGAAAAGTGGGCAAGCAAGCATGGGCATTGCAGGCAGGTAATTACTTATCAGACAGCTGAATCAGATGCAAGTGATGTAATACTTACCCACCTACTGCCACACCTGAGCTGCACAATGCTGCAGGAGGTGAGATGACACTGGAGATCTTCATTGCAGCGCCGCTGTCTGAAAGAGACCCAGCCATGGCTTGATGCAAATGCTTCAAGGAGGAGAGCACTTGCTTCTGAACAGCATGCAGTCTGTGCACTTGGTGGCTCAAACGCAGGTTGGCTGCTTGCAGAGTCAGTACCTCAGCCTGCAGCAACCACAACCAGTCCACAATGTGATGCTCATTTCGCTTATGGAGCTGGCTAAGGCACAAACATAGCAACACATACCTGTGCTTGCTGCAGGTGGTGCAGTGTTGCTTGTTGCTCCCTGGCTGCTGTTTGTACATCACGTTGGTGCGAGGCTGACATGCTGGCCTGTGTTGACAGGAGGTCTGTCACCTGCAACGTAAAATGTGCTGGGGTTACGCAGTTGGCTTGTATTACAGGCTGCCGTGGCACTGCCATCTCCCTGCACATACAGCTCAGGGCCCGAGATTGGCAAGCACACCTGAGCTGTCAGCTTTGCCACAGCCGAGTAGTGCACCTCGGCCATGTTTGCATTCTTTTTCTGCAAGCAACACCCATGCGTAGAGGAAGTTAACATTTACTCCACCCAGCTTCGGGAAAGCCACGACTAAGCATGGAGTTGTTGAGTGTATTCACGCAGTTGCCACACTGTAGGAATGCCGCCAGCAAGCACAGCTTTACCTCCAGCTCCTGTACACGCGCTTCCAGCTCACTCCTCCTTGCTTGCTCAAGGCTAGCGACCTGCCGGACTCCAGCCAGCTCCTCAGCTGCTTTCATCTGAATTTCAGCCACACGTTCCTCCCCCTCCTCCCGTAAAGCTGAAATCACAGCCTGGAGGCGCTCTTTCTCAGCATTCATCGCTTCCTGTACACATGTGCGCAAGTCCACAACATGGCAAGGGGGCATCAGGCTATGCAAGTCAGAGCTTGTTTAGGTTTGACCATTCCCTCACCCTAAGACAACACATATCACCTCTCTGGTGGGTCAATGATTTACGCAGGCACATATCAATACTGGCAGAGCTGAGGTTGAGTTATAATTGACATACTGCGCGCATGCAGCCAAAGCTCACGTGCAGGGCATCGCGCTCTTCCTCAGTGCGTAGCACTGCAACTTCCAGCTCAGAAGCCCGATCACGCTGGCTGTCCATTTGCACGAGTAGCTCAGAATGGAGAGTCCTGAAATCAACGCGCTCATTTACCTGCGCATGGCCCACCAGCACAGCATGCACAGAATGAAAGGCAGGTAACTTGCATGAGACTCCAGTCCGGGTGGTCGAGCATTAGTCAAGGTTAGCTGTGCCACTTACTCAGCTCACACAGGACCACTCACCACAGGCTTGTTCTTGACAAACATGGCCCGGGATCCAAACTGCAGGGATTGCAGAGATTCATCCGCGTGCTCCCTTACGTCTGCCACGCATACCAACAAGGTGGTTTTGGCATTGCCTCCCAGTGACTCCTGCAGCAAGCAGCCCGCACAATGGTCATCAACCAGACACCAGCTAGTAAACAGCTCTGTGGCTTCTCTTTAGCTGCCAACCTGGAGGAGACGGGTGAGCTTGCTGTCGCGAAAAGGGATGTGTCGCTCATCGTTGGCACGTGCAGAAATGCACATCCCCAGGGCTGTGAGGCTTAGGTTGATGGACTTCGCCTCACTAGCTCGAAGTCCCACACTCCTGCTCTTCTTCAGCCGCTCACTGCCTACACCAAAACTGTCAGCGAGGCTGAAGTGGGCTGTGTCAAAGCATTTAACGTGCATGTGAGAAGGCAATGTATCAACGATGCTCATGGCTGTTCCTGGTGCCATGCTTCACGTACCGGCTAAATCCACAAGATACAGCTTCCCCACTTTCACCTGTGAGCGCACAGCGAGGATGATTGCATGTGTGCAACAGAGAGCACATTGAACCTGCTGTGACAGGAACAGACAACTGATACTGGGCCTACTGATGATTGAGCATCCACCTTTTGTGACAAGACAGAGCTGTCCTTCTCGCCCCTCTTCACACTGGCTTTATCCTGAGGAGTGACATAGCGCTGGCTCTTAACCACAGTGACCATAACCACTGCATGGCTGCGGCTGCTGTGCGCATTAAGATGAGTGAAGGCGAATGACCTGCGCATGCATCAGACACAATACATGGATGGAAAAAGTAATGGTTGTGATGCTTGTGCTAGGGGCATGGCGATGAGACGTCAGGCACTGGGTTTAAACAATGCCTGGTTCACAAAGCTACTGCTGCAAGACACCTGTTGCGTCACCTGTTGCGTTCACCAAGCTCCAAGTAATGCAAGCACTCCTCCAGAGTTGTGACAGGCACTTCATGTGCACCAGCAACGAACACTCCATTGGTGGCGTCCTCACGGATGTGCAAGTTGTCTGACTCCGGGTGCAGCAAGTCCTGGATGAGCTCCATGTATATCTAAGCCAGGTAAGCACCAGAAAACTACATGAGTGTCTATGTTAAGTGCAATGGCAAGACTGGGGTGCATGCGCTGGCCCGCACCTGGATGTATGACATTGACACTGCATAGGCATGGAATGGGTCAGCGGCTGCTTTCTTAAATATCTCAGCAACACAGCGAGGGATCACGCCAATAGCTTGGGGCTCGATGTTCATAAGGGAATGAGTTTTGCCGGCGCCTGCATGTGCAAGGTTCAGTAGTGTGCATGCAAGATCAGCACTCCCTGCAACACTGCATTTAGGCCAGGCTGCATAATACCTGTCTGCCCATAAGCAAGGATCGTCCCATTGTATCCTTGCAAGACATCCTCCACAACATCTCTGACTTCATGGTACACGTCTTGCTGGGTGGTGTCGGCATCCAATACCTTGTCAAATTGGTAGGTGTTGAAAGGCACAATTGCATCCCTGTACCAATCAGTGTAGTCGCGCTCTCCACATGTTATATACCTTCCAGCTCGATGTGTGTGGCAGCATAGAACCACTCTGTGCAAGTCTGCGCAAGTCGAGGCTTGCACTCACGGCCGCGTGAGCGTCAGCTTTCCATTCCGCGCTTCTTGTAGGTCCAAGGACCCAGGATGCTCGGACGCGCGCAAGCAAGGTCGCACGCGCACGACGACCTGACACGAGTGAACGAGGCAAGTTTTGACTGTATTTTGACGACTTGCGATAATCTTCGCGGGGCATTACCTTCACGCGTTCGGACTGATCAGTGAGAGGGTTGCGAGTTACGGACATCGGTGTAAGGTAGGGTGTTGCGGGCTGTGTAAGGGGGCGAGATGCTGGCTGTGGGGTGCTCATCCCATCATCTGCAATTGCTAGCCTAGGCTCAGGCGTGCCCAAGCTGAAGTTGGAGGTTGGTATTTTCGAGGTGGGGGTGGGGATTCTGGACCCCATTCGGGCGTCCTGGGAAGCTAAGTGCGGGTCAAGTTCGGCATGTAAACGGCAGCGTGAGGGAACGGGCGGTTTTGTCGCAACTAACCGACTGCACTGTACAACTGACTTTTCGAGGTAAAACGAGGTAAGCGGCCCCACTACAGGTGTGCGGTGTATAGTGGTCCATGGTGTATGGCCCCTAAACCGAAAAGCACCAAGAGCAGCAGCAGCAGCAATTCCAGCAAAGCGGGCAGTATCAAACCTTGTCAGGAGCAAGCCTCTGGAAGCAGCAAGAAGGAGAGCAAGGCTAAACAAGGGAAGCAAGCCAAACTTAAGTTCAAAGAAAGCTGCAACTGGGGCAAAGATGATCTAGAGGAGGAGCTAGCAGGTAAGCATGGTGGTAGAGTTATCTCACATGGTTGTGTGTTGAGATGTAGCATGGAGGCACACCGGTTACATGCTTCCCTAAGCTACCTCCATGCAGCTCTGGGCTTACGGATTAAGCAGATCACTGCTGACGGCAACTGCTTCTTTCGAGCAGTGGGTGACCAACTGAAAGGTGAGGTAGGGAAGCCAGCACCTCCCTCATCAGCCCACTAAGGCAGAACCAGGTCCCCTCACTAGGGACGGTGTTTTGTAAGTGTGGAGTTATGTTTTAATGCACATAGCATGGGCGCCTACCACCCACACTATTGCCTGACCCCTGCGACAGGGCTATAGCCTAGAGTTGGCATGGCAAACTCGCACTCATTGTAAGCTGATGACAGCTAGTGGGGGGCACATTCTTCTGGGCATCAGCAGGCTGCTACTGCTGCTGCTAGCCGCTTGCACCTCAGCTCAGGGTACTCCTTGCCCTTGGGGTGGCATTGCCCTGGCTCATATTCATCATATTGCTCATAGGGAAACGGAGAACCTTTGATTCTACCACCGGGTAGGGCAGCCAGCCTTGCTCCCTGCGGCCCCTGATAATGTTGCTGTCAGAGGTGCTGGCGCTCAGGCGATGAAGGGCAGCACGTCCGCCTGCGTGCACTCATCGTGGACCACATGCGCCAACACCAGGATGACTTTGCCCCTTTTGTCGAGGTGAGTCATGCTCTCAGCAGGGCTCATGTTAGGTCAATAACCTTTAATAAAAACTTTAATCGTTACAATCGGTTTAATCCGTCTGGCTCAGGCCAGCACCTTGGCCCTCAACCTTGAGCCTTCATTGCAGTCGAACACACTAATTGTGAACCACTACAAAACAGTGTCTTTGTCTGTGTGGAGCAGTGATGGGCGATTCGGAAAAGACGTATTACTCAGTGTAATAAAAGACATCAAAACAGAGATTTTTTATTACTTTTAATATACAATTATTTATTATATTATCTAACATTTAATGTATAACTAAACTAAATCAGAAACATCGCAAAAAACTCCAATTGATTCTATTCAATTACAGCATACTCCCCTATAAATATCCCACATAGCCCCACACCCTAGCCCTAGTGGGTCAGCATGCAACAGGCCGGGCTATAGCCCAACACCCTAGCCCTAGTGGGTCAGCATGCAACAGGCTGGGCTATAGCCCAACACCCTAGCCCTAATGGGTTAGCATGCTACAGGCTGGGCTGTGGCCCAACACCCTAGCCCTAATGGGTCAGCATGCAACAGGCTGGGCTGTAGCCCAACACCCTAGCCCTTATGGGTCAGCATGCTACGGTTACTGATCTCAACGCCTTCGTCATCGGCACTTGTTGCTACAGAGCGTTGGGACGCTATGTGGTTGTTCTGCGATAGATGTTCGGATGTGGTGGGCAGCCGCCCGCTTCGGGGTTTGCGGAAGATGGGATACATTGTTGGGGATAAGTAATAAGCGGAGTACCAGACGGGCGGTGGAGCTATTACCGATGTAATAAAGTTCACTCATCTTGAGGACGATTTTTTCGAGTTATTACCGTTTTTTGCGCTAGATTATTACCGACTTATTACATTATTACCCAATCGCCCATCACTGGTGTGGAGTTCCCATCGCATGGCATGCACATGGCCTATACATGGCATACACATGGTCACGGTCGCCTACCACATACAGCATTGCCTGCCCCCTTTGACAGGGCGATGCATAGAGTTGTCATGACAAAACATGCACGAAGCGTAAGCTGATGACAGCTCAACAAAGGGGGCACACATTACAGCTTCAGGTGGGGGGGGGGGGGCACACACTACTGTGCCACGGCAGGCTGCTGCTGCTGGGCCTTGGGTGGCTTGTCTCGCAGCCGCTTGTACCCCAAGCCAGGGTACTCCTTGCCCTTGGCTGGCAGCGCTCCCTGGTCTGGCCAGAAGCACAGCTCCAGCAGCCGCCACTTTCTCTCCCCAATGCGCTGCATGTTCAATGCTGCATTGCAGTCCCTGTCTACCCACCTGCCTGGCTGCGGTGCTGGCTTGGCTTTGGCAGCCTTGCCCTGGGCCTTGTTGGGCTCAGCTGCCGGCTCAGCCTTGGTGCGCTTGCTGCGCTTGGCTGGCAGGGGAGTGCTGGGCCCAGGCTCTGAGGCTGCTGCCTGTGAGGCTTCCTGGCTGCTGCGTGGGGCCTGTGGGGGCTTGCGGGGGGCCACTACCGGGCACCACATCATACCCCGCACTGGCTGGTCACGCTGCTGGCTCCAGGCTGGGCGCACTAGGCGGTGTTCCACCTGCCCTGCTGGGGGCTTCCAGTCTGCAGGCCTGGGGGCCTTGCGCTTCTTTAGCCGGCTCTCACATGGCTGCTGGCCATTCACCGCTGAGCTGACCCGGCTGGTGCGTTGCTCATCCACAAGCACCACCCTGCCCCGCCGCTGGTCTGTGCCCCTGAGCCTGCACACCACCTTGCAGCAGGCACGCAGCACCGCATCAGCACCCCAGCCCCCCCTTGTGCCAATGCCCGCTGCTCCGAAGAACACCACCAGCTGTTTGGCACGCCCATGGCGCTCCATGGACACCTCAGCCATCTCCTCCTCCATCTGCAGCCATACACACAAGGCACTCACTCTCGCACTCCCAAAGGGCACTCCGAAGGGCACTTCCAAAGGTCACTTTCAAAGGCACTTCCAAACACTTTCAAGGCACTGGCTCAGGCCAGCATATGCAGGCACCAGGGTGAGCAATGCGTGCCTGAGGTGCACCTGCCTGTGTGGAGGGTGTCTAAGCTGGAGAGCGCCCTCAGAACAGAATGAGACTTAGGGTTCAATGCAATGCTGTGCCTCTGCACTGCTCAAAATGGGCGTGCACAGAAGACGCACGGTCATTGGTGCAGGCTGAAGGCGTGGGTGGCTAAGAGTGGTCATGTATAGCTGGAGGATGATGAGAGGAGGTGACCCTGCTAGCTTACCTTGCTACTGTGGGACAGCCACCACGGACCCTATCTCACTCAGTCTCACTCTCACATACCCAGTATATTGGGCTGGACGGCACCCTCCCTTGGTCTCTGCTGCACCAACAGGCAGTGTAGGATGTGTGGATCCCACACTCTTAGGAGGTTTGGCCATCTTTAGGGCCGTCTGGTGGCGTGCTGCATGTTGGGCTGCCGCCACTGACTATCCACCCCGCCCATTGCGCCCCGCTCTGCTGCCCGGTGGCTCCCCCTCTTCCCCTCCTCCGCAGGATGATGAGCCCTTTGACAAGTACATGTCCAGGATGGCAAAGGATGGCGTGTGGGCGGGATACATGGAGGTGGGCTGTGGGCAGTGGCCCAATGCACATGGCTCAGGGTCAGCCCCTGGGCCCGGCCCGTGTCCAGCCACAGCAGTGCGCGCAATGGTGGCTAGGCAGCCGCTTCCTGCGCCATGACCACCCTCCCGCCCACCCTCCCGCTCTCCCCCTCACCTGCTTCTCACAGTAGGCCCCAGCTACAGCCAGTCGCTGAGTGCTGCCAGCTTCCACCTGAGGCTGTACGCAATGAACAAGAGGGGGACCTCAGCTGGCCAGCTTCAAGGGGTGCCTACCACTGCCTCACCCGCTGCCCCTGACTTGTGCTTGCCACTGCCGCAGGTCATCGCCGCCTCCCAGGTGCTGCAGGTGCACCTTAACAGTGAGTGCTGGCCCAGCCCTTTGGTCAGAGTGACAAAGTAATAGTGAGTAATAGTGAGTAATAGTGAGTAATAGTGAGTGACGGCAACTGCTTCTTTCGAGCAGTGTGTGACCAACTGAAAGGTGAGGTAGGGAAGCCAGCACCTCCCTCATCAGCCCACTAAGGCAGAACCAGGTCCCCTCACTAGGGACGGTGTTTTGTAAGTGTGGAGTTATGTTTTAATGCACATAGCATGGGCGCCTACCACCCACACTATTGCCTGACCCCTGTGACAGGGCTACAGCCTAGAGTTGGCATGGCAAACATGCACTAATTGTAAGCTGATATGACAGCTAGGTAAGCGCCTGTCCCTGGATGGCTGCACCACCATGTGAAGCCATGGGCAGAAGGAGGGAAGCCAGCCCTTGTGTGAGCTATCTAGCTGTAACAAGCCTGTGGACAGCCCTGTAGACAGCCCTCAACGCCCAGCCAGGACCTCCCAGTGTGTGAGCTCTCTAGCTCTGACGGGCTTGTAAGCAGCCTGGTGGACAGCCCTAAGCTCCCAGCTAGCATCTTCTTGTGTGCAGCCCTCAGCACCTTGGCCCTCAACCTTGAGCCTTCATTGCAGTCGAACACACTAATTGTGACCCACTACAAAACAGTGTTTTTGTCTGTGTGGAGTTCCCATCGCATGGCATGCACATGGCCTATACATGGCATACACATGGTCACGGTCGCCTACCACCTACAGCATCGCCTGACCCCTTTGACAGGGCGATGCATAGAGTTGGCATGACAAAACATGCACTAAGCGTCACTCACTCTCGCACTCCCAAAGGGCACCCCGAAGGGCACTTCCAAAGGTCACTTTTAAAGGCACTTCCAAACACTTTCAAGGCACTTCCATTGAAGGAGACCCAGCCAGGTGCACAGCCCTCAGCCTCCAGCCAGGACCTCCCTGGACCTCTGTTGGCATCCTGCATGTCCACCCCCTCACACCCAGCAGGGGCGATGAGCCGGGTGAACAGCAGGGGGTCATGGTCGGCAGCCGCTGGCCCATGCCTGGCGCCCTGCCCCTCACCTGCAGTCTATCAAGCTGGGCAGCCCAGGTGGACCGTGACGCACTGCAGCCCCCAGGCCACCACCCTCCACCTGTCATACCACGACGGCCAGGTGAGCTGGCCAGCTGCAGGTCACACTGGCACCTGATATGATAATCTCACTGGCTCTGGGTCCTATGACCTCACTGGTTCACACCTAGGGGCTGTGAGGCGCTGTGTTGCAGCAACGTCGGCAGGTGGATGCCATGTCATGATGATGGTGATGATGATGATGAGTACTGGCTAAGGGTGTTTGGATGGTTTGAGACACGACCACGCTGCCTGATACAGTGCATAATGCCTGGCATTAGGGATGAAGTGGGACCTCGCATGGTGAGCACGCATGCACACAATGAGCTGACATAGCTTGGCAGGGCCGGGCCTGCCACTGAGCTTCCTGTTGGATCTGTGAACAGGGTGTAGCCCAGCTGGCTGCTGGGCCTCAGGGAGGCTGGGCCTTTGAGCCCTGCTCCGGCAGCCCTCCTTGACACGCCGTTCACTGCTCACTGCTTCCAGCCAGCTAGTCACAGATTCCGGCGATTCCCATCCACAGACTGCCACCCAGCCGCACACCCCAACTTGTGTTCTGCTGCCCTGGCTGAGCTGTTGACTGCCGCCGTGCCACCGGCCTGTGCAGCACTACAACTCAGTGAGGATGGCAGAGGACCTGGCCCAGGGGCCGCCTCTGCCTGTGGTCCTGCGGCAGGTGCCGGGTGTGGCCCGCGCCCCCTCCCATGTGAGTGTCAGGTCACGCACATACTCAGCCGCAGGCCAGTGGGCTGGGCTGCGTCCTGCAACCTCTGCTTTCACTCACTTCTACTCTAGACTACACAGCCTTTGTCTCTACACCTTGCTGCGGGTTTTGTTGGGTGGTCCTTGGCTGATGGTGCTGCGGCAGGGCTGCCAGGGTATAGCGCCATGTTGCAAGGGACCACAAGCCATGCAAGAGTGGGCATCATAGCAGCAGGGAAAAGCAGGCTGCCCACTGTAATGATGATGATTTCAATCTTCTCCTTTAGGCAATAGTCAAGGTCATGGTTAGGTGCTGAGCAAGCCATTCAAACAGTTGTTGTTGCCGAGTTGCACTGCTGAGCTAGGTTTAGTGTGAGGACAGTGTGAGGTCAGGCTGCTGTTGGGGCACTGCCATTGATAAAGTGTCCAATTGTCCCAGTGGTGGGACTTAGGATCCCACACCCTGCCTTCCTCTTTGTCGCTGTGTGTGTGGTGCCTAACCACGCCACACATTGTGCTAGCATCTGATGGCATGCGTCACATCAACATGCAAGGGGCCGCATCCAGCAGCTGCTCTTCCCAACATGAGGATTAGGGAGCTGTCAACATGCAAGCACACATGGATGCATGCCAACATGGATGCATGCCATGCTTGCTAGCATGCAGGTAGATGGGGATGAAGGCTGGGATGAGAGGGCTGCGGCCCGGGTCAAGGCCAGCACCGCCTGTCATGACAGAGCAGTTGTTGCCGCAGCCCTGAAGGCAGCCCAGGGGGATGTGGACCTAGCCATTGAGAAGGTGATAGAGCTGCTGTCGCAGCAGTGTGGCGATGAAAAAGAGGGTTGCGAGGACACAGAAGCGAAGGGGCCAGGACAGGCAGCGGAAGCACCCCAGCCATGCCCTGCAGGCCAAGCAGCTGTGCAGTTGGGGAGCAGTGAGCAGATGAGTGACATTGGGTCACTCTTCATTGAGAAGTGTGAGGGGCATGAGCCGCCAGAGGCAGATGCTGGCCAGGCAAGCCAGCAAACTGCAGACGATAATGCAACTGCTGGGCAGCAGGGAGAGGAGGGAGAGGTGCATCAACACCTGTCACACAGTTTGCATCATTGTATGGAAGGTCAAGCTGACCTGTGCAGTCAGAGCCTGGCTGGTAAGCAGCTGGTGGGCCATGAAGATGTGTTCGCAGCAGCGGAGCTGAGGAGTGCAGCACAAACGGGCATGGCCAGCATGGGCACAGGGGAGGCTGTGGCTGTCCTCACCTGCACTGCTGCTACCAGTCAGCATGAACACAGCACCCACGGCAGTGGCAGCAGCCAGCATGCAGCCAGCACCGAAGCAGCAGATCAGCAGCGCAAATGCCCCAAACCCAGTCCTGACCCCAGTCATGGCGAAACTCTGGCGCGGGGCGTAGAGCAGCACAGAGCCAGCAGCAGTTCGGACGAGGGCGGAGGTGGCCCCCCCCGCACGAATGCAAATGCAGCAGGGGTTAAGGTCAAGGCGGCGACCTCGAGCGGGAAGGGAGTGCGCGTGGGGTCTCGAGGCGCTGCTACGGGCGCGAAGGCGCCGTCCCGCAATAAGCAGTGCCCTTGCGGCAGCAAGCAGAAGTACAAGAATTGCTGTGGATCGTCACGCAGGCTCGCAGCCGCAGAGGGTGGTAGTGGAAGCAAAGCAGCCATCGATCCAGCGTCGTCAGCTGCGCAACTGAAGGCTATTGTACTGTGAAGTTGGTGAGGGCGGGGTTCGCCTGGTGAGAGCAGTTGTCTTCTGACTGCGACGATTGGTCCTTGCAACTCGAACGCTCTTCCACCTAGGCTTCAGCTGTCCTGCTAGCCTTGCCAATCGCCACTGGCCTAGCCGAATGCGGCTACCAAACCTGTGGTCGAGGTTCCTCACGCCAGGGCCAGCCTGGACCAGTAGACTTGACGGCTGCAATGACACGTCGGATCGAGAACCTGCAGCATCGACCGCAGAGACAGCACAGGCGCAGCTCGTGTCGAGACCGGCAAATTGCCGCGACCGGCGGGTCCGGCGGTACGTCGCGCGTGTCGAGGCGCATGACTATGCAATCACGATGAGGTGGTGTCTAGGCTTACAAAGGACAATCATGCGCAGGTCATCATGCGCAGGTCTGCTTGGGCGGTTGGTCACATTATGTTGTGGGTGGGCAGCAAGGGGGGAGTAGCAGGGGTAGTGGGTGGGCCCTGCAGCTGATGAGAGGGCATGTCAATGTTGTAAGAGGGCAGCTGGTGGGAGGCCAGGTGCAAACAGATGTTGAAATAGGCATGCACAGGCCAGGATGAGCACCAATGGCCCAGGGGGTCAAGAAAGGCTCGCTTCAATGGATGGACTTTCTTTCGTTCATTCATTTACCTTTGGCCGCATGGAGTCGACAAAGAGCACACGCACCACTGTCAGTCCTACTGCTGGAGACGCTATAGCGTCTCCTCGCCTGGGTCAACGGTCAGCAAGTGTGCGGCCTGCAGATGATTATCTTGCAACTGTTGCCGACGCTAGCATAAGCATATCCAAGTGTTCCTAGGTCAGAAGGCGATGAGAAACACACGCCACCTCCCCCTCTCCGGGGCACGTGCATCGATTAGCTCTGGTGAGCACAGCTGTTTCTCCTCAAGCCATCGACGCCGACTGTTTGACAACATCAGGCTTTATCCGGTAAATCTTAGGTCTCCTGGCCGCACAGCGTCGAGCGTCTGCACTGCAGCGCTCAGCTGCATCTGTGCAAACCCTTGAGGCGCCGAAGGCTCAAGAGGTGAGCTGAGCCAAGTGTTGGACCGTAATGCCTCGACGTTGCAAGACTGCCGTGGCCTTCGGCTGCCATTGCTTTAATACCCAGGGGTCTCAAGGCTGCGCAGTTCATGTCACCATGCACCAAAAGCTGGAGTATGGCCAGGTTCTCAAGGTGTGCGAAGCCTGTTAAACAAACCTGGTTGACACAACACAACAGCTGAGAGCGTATTCACAGACTGCTACCGTGACATCTTCCGTCACCGCATGCACATGTCCGTGCTGGGTGACTCACTGCCTGACTCACTCGCATCCCACTGCTTGCTGGTTGCTGTTGCCATGCAGCTGGTGGGCAGCTGCAAGGAGATGGGTCAGTGGCAAGTGGAGAAGGCAAACTCCATGCACTGGCAGGAGGGTGACATCTGGGTTGCCACCATGCAGCTAGCTCCGGGCACGTATGCATTCAAGGTCAGGGACGGCATGCCAGCACCTCCCTCACTTCCACCATTTCCAGTCATTTTCACCATGCGCCACCTCATCCTTAACTGCCAAAGCTTATCATGTCTGACAAAAGGCCTTGCACGTATGAGAGTGTGACGTCAGGCTGCAGCAGGAGTGACTGTGTGACATGTAGGCTGTGGTGGCTAGCAGCTCTGGGGCCATGGAGCCTCACTGGGAGGCCGGCTTCAATCGACAGCTGGAGGTGGGTGCAGTGGAGCAGTGGGGGTGGCAGCAGTGGGGTGGCAGTAGTGGGGGTGGCAGCAGTGAGGGTGGCAGCAATGGGGTGGCAGCAGGAGGGTGTGGCAGCAGTGGGGTGTGGCAGCAGGAGGGGGACAGCAGTGGGGGTGGCAGCAGGGGGGTTGACAGCAGAAGTGGTGTTGGGGGTAATGGCACTCGTGAGCTTGTGAGCTGTGGGTTTGATTGCAAGCAAGGGGCGAGGCTCAACAATCGCACTTCTCAACTCGTCTAGATGCAGTATGACTCCTCCCACCATGCACTACACGAGAGCCGTGCAAGCAGCACCATCACTACACAAAGCGTAATGCAATGGTCAACAGCCATGACCCACACCAGCAGCCCACCCAAGGCATCTCGTTATGGTTTGAGGCGCAGCTGGGCAGTCGGTGGTGGCAGCAGCCTTGGTGGCTGGGGAGGTAGGTGGAGGTGTCAGGTGGGCAGAGTGCTGTGTGCTGCCGCTGCTCCAGGTGCCTGAGGAGGCTGGTCGCCTCAATGTGGTCTTCCAGTGGGAGAGCAACAGCATGACCACCACCTTCTTCCCTGGCCGGCAGGCTCAAGACAACGGTGGGTAAGGTGTTAGGGACAGAGCAGGGCCAGGGCCAGGGCCAGGGGGGTGCAGGGTTAGGGGCAGCGGAGTGAAGGGCCAGGGGGAGGGGGCGGGGTGTGTGGGGCCAGGGGCAGGCAGTGCAGCTGATGTCGACCTGGGGTCCCCACCTGGGATCCTGTGCAGGGCAGGGTGCCCCCGGCAGGGTGTGGGGTAGCAGCAGGCACTGCACACCAACGGCATGAGGCATGCTGTGACTGCAAGGAGCCAGCCCGGGCACACAGTCGTCCACCAGCACCTCTGGCATAGCCATGCAAGCGTCCCTGGCAGTTGAGGATATAGGCTCATGCCAAGAGGGCCGCACACTGCTCCCACCACACCAAGGCCATGCAGCGGACTGCAACGAGCACGTGCCACCCCGCCTGCTAGTCAGGCAGCCTCTGCAGCTTGCCACCCATCCTGACGCCATGCTGCTAGGTGTGCCCCAGTCGCGCATGACGTGGAACGGTTGTGGTACAGCCGTGTGGCAGCATGGCTCTGGCTCTGAGTTCTAGAGGCTGTCTCCAAGGCCTAGGTTGATTGTGCTCATGGCAAACCACTGTCCCCTGCTCTCCACCTACTTTTTGGCCAAGGGCTGCTTGCCCCGCAGGGTTCCCTCCACTGCTTATGTTCTCTAGCCATGGCAGTGGCTCCACCTCTGCCTCTGTCGGCAAGCTGCCCAGTGCCTCTGGCAACAGTAAAGGCGCTAGCAGCGACAGCCATGGCAGCAGCAGCAGCAGCAACGGGGCCGGCAATGGGAAAGCACCCACAGCAGCCAAGCCAGGCAGCAGTGCGACCAGCAACCTTAGCAGTCACTGTCATGAGCTGAGCGGGCTGGGTGCGGGCTTGAATGCTCTTGAAGCCAAGGAGCTTGCAGCCAGCAAGCCAGCCAAGCCACTGGCAGCCACACCTACCTCCAGTACTGGCACTGGGTCTGTTGGGAAGTCTGCTGGTGGTGGGGGTGCTGCCGCTGCCGCTGCTGCCGTGGCTGCGGGCATCCCAGCCAAAGCTGCTGCCTCCAACACGGCTGCCATTGCTGCCGCCAAGGCAGTGGTCTGGAAGCAGGCCCTGAAGAACTTGGTCAGCGAATCAGACCACGCCAGCCCCAGTCCCAGTCCCAGCCCCCCTGGCCTTGGCAGCAGCAGCAGCAGCAGCAGCAGCAGCAAGGAAGGAGGCAAGGTGGGGGAAGGCTCTGTAGCAGGAGCCTTGGCAGTGCCAGGCGGCAAGCCCAGCGAGTCAGAGCAGCAGAAGGCGAAGGAGATGGCGGCCGCCATCAAAGCAGAAGCAGCAGCTCAGGGACGAGGGGCAACCAGCATTGCAGTGCCAGCGGCAGTGACGCCTTCAGCAGCCAAGCTCCCACCACCCGCTGCCTCCTCCTCCTCCTCCTCCTCCTCCTCCTCCTCCTCCTCCTCAACCTCCCTTCCCTCTTCTTCCACCTCATCTCCCACCTCACACTCTTCCCCACCGCCCTCAGCAGCCGCAGCAGCAGCGCCGCTCACCCACCACGCAGACAGCCCGCCCTCATCATCAAAGAAGGGTGATGGCGCAGCTTCTGGGGATGGCAAAGTAGAGAAGGCTGTGAAGGGTGACGTTGTTGCAGAGGAAAAGGCTGGGAATGGAAAGCCAGCTGCTGCGCTGGAGGGTAGGGCAGCAGGTGGTAAGGTGGGGAGCCAGACCGTGGTGGAGTCAGCCAAGACCAAGGCTGATGTCGATGTTAAGGCAGGCTCTGTTGCTGGGGAGAAGGCTGGGGACAGCAAGCCAAGCAGGAAGGTGGAGGGCAAACCAAGCAGTAAGGTGGAGGGCAAGGCTGACAGTGTGCCAAAGGGCAAGGCTGAGGGTGAGGAGGGCAAGGGCGGAGGCAAGGCAAGGAAGGGAGAGGATGAAGTCAAGAGTAAAGCCGAGGGCAAGGCTGAGCAGAAGGAGGGCAAGGAAGAGCACAAGGTTGAGGGCAAGGATGAGAAGAAGGGGGGAAATGAGGTACAGCTCAAGGCAGAGGGCAAGGCGGACGGCAAGGCAGAGGGCAAGGCAGAGGGCAAGGCGGAGGGCAAGGCAGAGGGCAAGGCAGAGGGCAAGGCAGAGGGCAAGGCAGAGGGCAAGGCGGACGGCAAGGCGGACGGCAAGGCAGACGGCAAAGTGGAGGGCAAGGCAGAGGGCAAGGCAGACAAGAAGGGGGCGGACAAGGCAGAGGGCAAGGTAGAGGGTAAGGTAGAGGGCAAGGCGGAGGGCAAGGCGGAGAAGAAGGGTTCAGATACTGCTGAAGGCAAGGCAGAGGTTGTCACAGACATGAAGGCGCCCAACCCTCACAAGGCTGCTGAGCAGCGCGTTGTGGAGCTGGTCAAGGCAGCGGACAGCAAGGTGCAGCAGGCAGTGGCTGGTGGCGACAAGTCGGAGCAGCCTGAGCACCAGCCACCCAAGGTACCAGCTGAGGCAAAGTCAGGGGGAGCCAGTGCAGGTGCAGGTGGAGGGGCGGTCGAGACCAAGCCTGCACCTTCCAGCAAGGCCGCCTGGGGGGCGCTGCGGGGAGAAGAGCCTGGCAGCTCGCCTTCAGCACCTGTGAGCAAGCCTGCTACGCCTCTGCCTGCCCCTGCTAAAGAGGCCAGCAGCAGCAGCAGCAGCAGCAGCCACAGCAAGAAGGCAAGCAGCAATGGTGTGGCTCCCAGCATCGGCCCCCCGCCAGCCGCTGCCATTGCTGCCGTCACCGCTGCATTGACTGGAGCCGGGGCTCGCAAAGCCGCCGCTGCTGGCAACGGCAACGAGGTCAGCCACAGCAGCAGTGGGGAAGAGAACGGCAGCAGCCACCACCACGAGCGCCACAGCACAGGGGAGAGCGGGGCAGGCAAGCTGGCAGGCAGTGCTGGTGGGGGCAGTGCGGATAAGCCCAGCACACCAGCCACCACTCACCCCACTGCAGCTGGAGCGGTGGCCAAGCAGGCTGCTGGCTCCTCGCCAGTTGCCAAGGCTGACGCCCACGACCACCCAGGAGGGCTCAAGCCCCTGGCTGCCGCCACCTCCGCCAGCAACGGCCACAGCCCCACCCCTTCCTCTCACCCCAGCGCTGGGCACGGTGAAGGCGGCAGCTCTGCCACCAAACCCCCTCCAGGTACAGGCAGCAGTGCAGGGGGCGGTCAGGGGCCACAAGGCTCTGGCTCAGGATCTGGTTCGGGGCCAATCTCCAAGGGGGCTGCAGCCTCGCCTGCCCCAGGCTCACATGACCCTGATCACTCCTCCTCCTCTCCCTCTCCCTCTTCTTCCACACCCTCTCACCCTGCTGCCTCGGCTGGTTCAGGGCCGCCAGTAGCAAAGGGGTCCGCTGAACGAGCAGCAGCCTCCCGCAGCAGCAGCAAGCCTGCGGCAGGCTCTGACACAGACAGCTCAGCTGCTGCCCCTGCCACTCGGGGCTCTGCCAAGGGCTACTCGGTTGCTGATAGTGGCAGCGGGTCAGGGGTGGCGGCTGGAACTTCCTCGTCACCTTCATTGCCCGCGGAGCCAGGCAGCAGCACAGGGGCAACACCCACTCGGCAACGCAAGACGCGAGGCTCCCCCTCCGGCAAGGCGCCCTCCCCTTCTGCAGCCCCCCCACAGGCTGTGCTGGCTGCCCTCAAGGTGAGAGTGGGCCGGAGGGAAGGCTGAAGGGGATGGCAGGCACAGCTGCACGGGATTCAGCAGTGGAGCCGCAGAGGGGCTGGCAAGTACTACCATTCTCCTGACCTCCCCTCCCCTCTATGTGCGGATAAGTCTGACTACCAGCCGTACTGCTAGGCTACCTAGTAGTGCTCGGTACCTAGTACAGCTAGGTGCCACTTAATAGCCAGGCTATGTCGTGAGGTCACCGACGCATGGGGCACTGATCCCCCACTCCCCTCACCCTGCTGCAATGATTGAAGCTGGTGCGACCCTGCTCTTAGCGCTGCCGCAGCCGCCACTGGTGCCGCGCTCACTGGTCCTGTTGCTTCTGCCGCTGCTGTTGCCGTGACTGACGAGCAGGCCAGGCCCACCCCCACCCCCTCCCGCTCCCGCTCCCCCTCCCCCGCCCCGGTGGGACCCCCCAAGTCTGCTGCCTCGCTGCTGGTGCGGCCCACAAGCCGGGACATCAGCCAGACACTGGGCTCAGCGCTGACCGCCTCGCAGCGCTCCAGTGCCACTGCAGATCGGGACAACCCCGTCATGAGAGAGGTGAGGGCTGGGCTGGCCTGGCCTGGGCCAGAGGGGCAGGGCAGGGAGGCACCGCATGGGGTGGGCCACGGCTAGTCAGGGTGGCGTGGTAGGAATTGGTGACAGATGCATGACATGAGTGGGTTTGTGAAGACTGCGCATGTTGATGCAACAGTCCTAGTGGCAGTGTAAGCGTGCCTGGTAATGCCTGGTTGGGGTGACAAACCTTGCAGCCAGCCAGCCAGCCCACCTGCCTGTCGTGCTGAGACCTGCTGGGGGGTGCCTGGCTGGCGTTTGGGTGCTGCGGGCACGAGGTGCTGCGGGCTGTGCTGCAGGTGCGTGCCAGCAGCCCTTCGCTGAGGCGGGTGCCCAGCGTCAGCCCTCCACGGGGCACTAGCCCAGGGCAGCCAGGAGTACAGGTGCGCCCCTCCCTGTGCCCACCCACTTCCGCCTCTGCAACGTAGCAGCAGCACTTGTGCAGGTCAGCCAGCTGGTGTCACCTGATCCACTGGTGAGGTGAGGTGAGGTGAGGTGAGGTGCAGGTCAGCCAGCTGGTGTCACCTGATCCACACCCGCCTGCTGAGACCAAACCCTATCAACCTCACCCACCGCGACGTCCTGCCATGTCCCTGATGGGCTGCCCACCCCCTGCTGGCTGTTGATGCCTGGCCAGGAGTTCTATGAGCCCGGTGTGGTGCAAGAGGAGGACACCACAGAGCAGGGAGCTGGCACTGCAGCCAAGGTAGAAGGCGCTGAAGGCCCTGACATTCCCCTCTGGCCTTGCCGCTGAAAACCCCCTCTGCATCCACCACCCTGCCTGCTCGGCTACCCTCACTTTGCCACTTCCCTCTTGCTCCTCACTCCTCTTGTGCCATGGCCCTGTGCCATGGACCACCGCCCTGCCCCTGCCCCTGCCCGTGCCGTGCTGGCCACTTCTACACTCTGGTTGGCTGCCTGTGACCTAAACTCAGCTCCTGCTGCTGGTGCCCTGCTCAACACATTGGTACCCTGTGCCCCGCAGGTGGCTGCAGCAAGCCTGCTGGGTGTGGCGCTGGCTGCCCTGGCCTACACCCAAGGCTGGTTGTCTGGTGGGCTGCAGCCAACCCCAGCCCTGCCACCACTGGTGCGTGTAGGGACTACTGCCCCAATGCCTCCCTCACTCACACTTAGGTCCCATGCAGGTGGCCCCTCCTCCCCTCCTCCCCTCCTCCCCTCCTCCCCTCCTCCCCTCCTCCCCTCCTCCCCTCCTCCCCTCCTCCCCTCCTCCCCTCCTCCCC
The DNA here is from genome assembly GCA_030144725.1 of Haematococcus lacustris. NCBI lineage: Eukaryota > Viridiplantae > Chlorophyta > Chlorophyceae > Chlamydomonadales > Haematococcaceae > Haematococcus > Haematococcus lacustris. Next base: position 5,384,180 of record JASKMD010000009.1, read on the forward strand.
TCCTCCCCTCCTCCCCTCCTCCCCTCCTCCCCTCCTCCCCCTCCTCCCCCTCCTCCCCCCTCCCCCTGCTCCTTTCTTCTTGCCAGGGTGCTGTCAAGCAGCAATATTGCTGGCGTTTGGCTGCCTTAAGCATCGCATGGGACAAAACACTCCTGACGTGTCAACCTGATGTGTACCTGTGAAGCTAGCGTGACTGTGCTAAACTCTGCCAGCAGGATAAGCTGTTGCCAAGTGGAACCAGCACATCAACCACCTCGCTGACTAACGCCCCTGTTCGCGCCCCCCCAATCGGTGGGTCCTGTCGTGACGATCCTCTGATGCCAACACAGCCTGACACTCAATGCCAGCTATCAAAGGGGTGCCAAGTGCTTCATTTCAGACCAGGCATGGGAGCCACAGCATGGTAGCAGCTAGGGCCCGTGTGGAAGATCCTCACCCTGGATGGCAGTAACCCCTCATCAATCACGTCATGCATCTTCTGTTCCTGTGCTGCCATAAACGAGCTCACCTCCTGCTCCTCCCTGCCTCCTCCCCCTTCATCATGTATGCGAGCTCTAAAGACCAGAAGGGACTCATGAACTAGACGCAGGGCTGGCTAGCCCCTGCTTTCACCCTAGTAGGCATGCTACCAGAAGATGCAAGGCAGGGCACCCGCCTCCTCAGACGCCAAGGGGTGTGATGTTGGTGGCCACTACTCACCTTCTTATTCCTTGCCTCTTTGCATGCCGTTCTGACATGCAGCCAGCAGCAAGGCCTGCTGCCTTTACATCCTGTGTGCTGTCTGTGGCATCCTAATGTAGGGGCGGCGGGATCAGGGTCTACCTTACCCCAAACTGAGGGTGGCAAGCAGGAGGCTGCAGCAGGGAAGACATCTGTGGAAGATGCGGGTGGTAAAGTGAAGCCAAAGGCAGCGGCTGAAGCACAGGGGCCAGCAGGCAAGGTGGAAGAGGCAACTGCACAAAAAGCAGCCGCTGAGAAAGCAGCAGCAGCAAAGGCTGCAGTGGCAAAGGCGGCTGCAGAGACAGTTGTGGCCGAGGAGGCAGCAGAAGAGAAAGCAGCAGCAGCTGAAGCAGCAGCAGAGAAGGCAGCAAAAGCGAAAGAAGCAGAGGCGAAAGCTGCAGCAGAGAAGAAGGCAGCAGAAAAGGCAGCAGAGAAGGCAGTAGCAGAAAAGGCAGCAGCTGAAAAGGAAGCAGCAGAGAAGAAGGCAGCAGAGAAGGCAGCTGCTGAGAAAGAAGCAGCAGAGAAGAAGGCAGCTGAGAAAGCAGTAGCGGAGAAAGCAGCAGCGGCGAAGGCAGCAGCGGAGAAGGCAGCAGAGGAGAAGGCAGCAGCGGAGAAAGCGGCAGCGGCCAGGGCCGAGAAAGCGGCACTAGAGAAGGCGGCAAAAGAGGCCGAGCAGCTCCGACTGCAGTTGGAAGCGAAGGCCGCAGCCGAGCGCGCGGCAGCAGTCCAGGAGGCAGCGGAGCGGGCAGCGGCAGCTACCGAGGCCCGGGTGCGTGCGGAGGTGGAGGCACAAGCAGCGGCAGCGCGGGCGGCAGCGGAGAAGGCGGCCGCTGATAAGGCCGCAGGTGCGCCCAACTGCTCTCGTGCCAGTTCTCGTCACAATGGGCCCGGCACAATTGTTGTCGATGCTGTACTCCGCAGCTTATCTTGACCGTGTCCTGCCTTGCGCCCTCTGTCCAGTGTGTGGCATCCTGGCATTAGCACATTCTGCAGAGAGTCCCCATCCCCTACTCTCCCACCATTGGATCTCACGCCTGCGTCGTGTTCGCGTACTGTGCAGCGGAGGCTCGCGCACAAGCAAACAAAGCCGCTGAGGAGGCTGCGCGCAAACTGAAGGCGGAGTTGGAGGCGCGTTTTGAGGCGGAACGCGCAGCAGCAGAGCGTGCTGCTGCAGAGCGTGCCGCGCTGGACGCTGCTGCTGCAGTCCGCAAAGAGCTCGAGGCCAAGGTTGCAGCTGAGAAGGAGGCCGGGCTGCAGCTCCGTGCACAGTTTGAAGCCAAGGCTGCCGCGGAGAAGGCCGCGGCGGACAAGGCACGTGCTGAATTGGAAGCGCGTCTACAGTCGGAGCGTGCAGCGTTTGAAAAACTTGCGGAGGAGCGACTAGAAGCCGAAAGGACGGCGGCAGAAGAGGCGCGCAAGGAGCTCGAGACCAGGCTACGGACTGAGCTCGAGGCGAAGATTCGAACAGAGCTAGAGCAGCAGCAGAAGGCAGCAGCGCAAGGCAAGTGCAGGGTGGTGAAAACCCTGTATGCCCTTGCTGCTGGGGTCACAACCACTGGGCTACCAAACACTTGCTGAACAGTAGAAATTGTTTCAAAACACACACGGCAACTCACGTCCTGGCTGCTGGCTCTGTCTGGGTGCAGCTGCGGCAAAGGCGGCTGCAGACAAGATTGCTGCGGAGAAGGCTGCGGCGGAGAAAGCTGCTGCTGAGGGTAAGGGCACTGGTGCCCATTGGTAAAGGCCAATGATGTTAAGGTGACATGGGCGTGCAGTGGCTCACGTTCCAAGCAGACGTCATGCTGGCCTTAACCTTTTTTCTTTATAATGAGTCACCATGACCTGACATGACAGGGTGTGACTCGTGTGGGACCCTTGTGTGTGGCAGCATGTGTAGCCCTGTAAATCTGCTGTACTGGGTGCAGCCAAGGCCATCCAGGAGGCCAAAGCCCAGGCAGAGCAGCGAGCAGTGGCGCAGCGGGCTGCTGCTGAGCTGGCCACTGCTGAGGCCAAGGCAGCAGAGCAGAAGGCAGAGGAGGAGAGGGCGGCTGCTGAGAAGGCGCGGGCACGGGCCGAGGCAGCGGCCAGGGCAGCGGAGGAAGCCCGCAGCAAGGTGAGCCATTGCTGCGAGCGTGTGTGGGCCAGTATTGGGGGTGCTGGGTAAGGCACAGCTGGGAAGCTGCTTCTAGGGCCAGGGTGTGGGCTGCAGCAGGGGCAAGATGCTGGGGCAGGTACCCCGTGCCTTGCCTGCTGCATGGCTTACGCAGTGGGCGCAGCAAATCACGAGTATGATGGACAGGGGAAGTTGTTGCTGCTGCCCTCAGCTCCCTGGTCCCTCTTGTTGCAGCACTTGCTCTGCTGCCTAGTGGCCCGCAGCTGGGCTCCTGCTGTAGCACCTGCCGCTGCTGCGCTGCTGGGCAGGCCTGATGAGGTGGTGGTGTGGTGTGGTGTGGTGTGCCGCAGGTGGTAGCTGCGCTGCGGGCTGAGGAGGAGGCGAGGGAGCACACGCAGGCCCTCAGGGCAGAAGCACGAGCCGCTGAGGAGCGCGCGGCAAAGGTGAGTGTGGTGGCTCTTGAGCTGCTGGCTAGGCAGGGGCTGGGTGTGCAGGGGCAGGGTGTGCAGGGGCAGGGAGGGGTGGGAGGAGGGGCAGGGGTTGAGGTAGGGTGTGCAGGGGCAGGGTGGGGTAGGAGGAGGGGTAGGAGGAGGGGCAGGGGGTGAGGTAGGGTGTGCAGGGGCTGGGCAAGGGCATCCCTCTTGCTGTGCTGATGAGGCTGCGGCCGTGTGGGCTGGTCACCCTGCAGGCTACTGCCACAGCCGCTGCAGCTTTGTCAGAGTATGGCTCTCTGGACGAGGGTGGGAGGCAGGCAGGCAGCATGGAGCAGCGCACAGCCTAGCAGGCAGACATGGCAGGTGTGAGGCTGGCGCTCGTGATTGTCCACCCAGTCCAGTTGATCTGCTGCAGCACCAGTAGCACACACAGTAACACACAAGGTAGGCAGGGAGGCAGGCAAGCTGGCATACATGGCATGCTATTTTTGATTCGCAAGCCGTTTGACAGATGACTCCAGTGAGGTTGTGAGCATGATCAGGCCCAAGACAAAGCTCTGGCCATGGCCCGGGGGTTCATGGCCATATCTGTGATGGACAATTTTGGCAGTAGGGAGAGAGTGTGAGAGGGGCGGAGGTGATGGTCGGACGGATTGATGTTGGATCCCAGGCATAGCAGGCATGACGGGGCATGGGCGGCAGGAGCAGCGGGTGAGGGGCGACTGGGGTTGGGCTAAGCTACGGCTCGAGAGGAATGCTTTGGTAGTGGGCTGCGATTAGGCCCAAGGGTCACATGAGGGTTTGCATGGCAGGTTGTCGGCTGCTCGAATGGTACCTGACGGCACAAGATTTCACGGAGTAGTTACAGTGTTTTGAAAAGTACGGGATTTGCATTTTAAACAGAGAGAATGACTTGCACTCTCGGAATGGGGAAGTAGACGGAAAACCGGATTGCTAGCAACCAGACCGAAGCAGTTGCGATAAATGACGGCATGTCACATGTCAAATCACATTTCACAGGGCGTTAGTTCATGGCAGCCCACCGATATGGTGAGATTGCTAAGTAAGGCGGCCTGAGCGTCTTGTTTCCTTGCCATGCGGCGCAGCCTCTTCGCCGCAAGCCTTTCGGCTTTCCCGCCGTCTGAAACCAAATCCACCGGGTCCAGATGGTTGACCGCGTGCTGCGCTTCTTTTTGGTACGATAGGCAGCACCTAAATCGCTCGCATCGATCTCGCACGCTCATGAGTAAAGCGGCGAGCTCAGCCGTCGATGCACTTCCGGAACGCTGGGTGCCGTCGTCCGAGGATGTTTCATCACCACTGCCGCTCAGCATAGCTGCACTTGGCGGAGTGTCGTGTGCATCTGTACCCGGTGCTGCCCCTTCCTGCTGCTTGGCAGTCTCATATGTAGTCATGTACCTGGCATGGATCCCACAGCATGTGCAACATACACGACACACAATATCATGCGCATGGGCCAAGGCGCTTGGGCAGTGATGATAGCCAGCTGAGAGTTCAGAGCAGGGTAGGCCTGCGCTCTGCAGCTTACCGGTACAACGCCCTGTTCTTGATGATGATGGTGGCAGAGGGCGGCAGCACTGCCAGCCAGCGTCCCAGCAAAGGCAGCAGGCTAGACAGGGGAGCCTGCACCCAGGCAGCCAGGTGTGCAGGCAGCAAGGAGCTGGCAGTGCATGAGGCGACTAGATGTGTAATCAGACCAAACCACCTCAGCCCCACCCTCCCCTTTCCCTCCATCTCCACCTCCTCCTGCTGCTCCTCTTGCCCCTGGCCCACACTGTCTCTAACCCTCCTTCCCTATGCCCTGGCCCTGTGCTCCCTCCCACCTGGCCTGAGATGTCGATGAACACCTTGGTGAAGGGGCTGGCTGCACCCCCAGCCTGCTGCTGCCCTTGTTCCTGAGCCTGCTGCCCCTGCCAGGCATAGCCCAGCGCATTGGCCGCATGCACATCGTTGCCGTCCATGCGCTCAAATTGCACATGTGGGTGACTGCACGGAGCAGGGCAGATGCTAGTGTGTCTCAACACACCTCATGGGGATCTAGGCGGCAGGCAGGGCTGGGAAGAGCATGCGCAGACATGAACGGCAGAGACCTCAGGCCCAGCGTGAGCCAGCGGTCAAGCTGGCCCCTTCCCCAGCAGAGCATGTGGGTGGGAGCACGGCTGCTGTTTGCACTGGAGGGATGGGAGCAGCCAGGCCTGCAGGTATGCTGTAGGTATGCCTGCAGATATGCTGTGTGGGTGAGGTGAGGCGAGGCGAGGCGAGGCGAGGCGAGGCGAGGCGAGGTGAGGTGAGGTGAGGTGAGGTGAGGTGAGGTGAGGTGAGGTGAGGTGAGGTGAGGTGAGGTGAGGTGAGGTGAGGTGAGGTGAGGTGAGGTGAGGTGAGGTGAGGTGAGGTGAGGTGAGGTGAGGTGAGGTGAGGTGAGGTGAGGTGAGGTGAGGTGAGGTGAGGTGAGGTGAGGGATCCCCCTGCAAGGGGCCTCACCGTGCACGGGCTACATCCACCACATGCTGTGAGGTATCCACCCCCAGCACCCAGCGGCAGCGCTTGGCCAGCATCCGTGTGGTGATGCCCGCATGGCACCCGATCTCCAGGCACACATCGCCGGCTTCCGCATTGTGGACCGCTGCCTGCCGGTAGTCGTCTGTCAGGAAGGCAACCACCACCTGCTTCCGTGCCTGCACCCACACACCTGACAAGGTTGGGGCCACGGACTCCACCACACTGCCACATGAGTGCCACCCTGGCATTTTGGCGGCTGAACCCTGCTCCGGCCATGTCCTTGGCGCTCAATTGCCATGACCTCGGCCCTCAGTCCCACCCATGAATCCCCCCTCACTAGCCCCAGTGCTGTCCCTGGACCACTCCCTCTAATCAAAGCCTAAATTCGGATACTCACTGGCAGCAGCCGCCTAAGACGTGCCGGCGTGACCCAGAAGCAGCTGTCGTCCTCCATGTACCTCACCCTGCCACCATTACACTGTAACGCATGCTAACAGGATTATGGGCTTCATGGCAGCTGCTTGGCAGACAACTGTCTTGTAAATAAGAGCAGACCTGTGGTTTAACAGGATGCCGTTGACCAGGTGCCAAGGACCCTAATGCAGCTGGAGCATTGAGCTTACGTCTCACTTGTAGCGGAGGTCCTCGCCCATGAGCATAGGCCCGTCTACTATGGTGGCTCGTCCGTGGCCGCGGACATCCACCGCGTCACCTGTATTCCACCCTGCTTCGGCACTGGAAGGCTGGCCGCCGCTGTCCCTGTGCATTTGGCTTTGGGGTGGGCGCAACTGTTGTGCGGTGAGACGGTTGCAGTACACCTTGATGCGCAAAGAACGCATGGACAAAGCGTGGCAAGGCACCGCACACTCGCGCAAAAGCACTACGTTAGCCGGCAACCGGCAGCCTGCATAAGTGTGCCTTTGACATTAGTGATCAGTTGCAGTCTTATTGTGACTGCTAAAGGAACTAGTAGAGTGCACTAAAAACTGCACGAGCTCACGAGGTGATGTGCATTACGTCGGTGGTTCACTAAGGAAGCAAGGGCTTTAGCATGGTACGCATGACTACGCATAGCACGCATGGTTGATAGCTAAGGACTGCCAGGGTAGGTTGCCTCACCCGTGACAAGCGACTCAGCCGTAATGCTAGCGCCACAGCCGTTTTGCAAGCTATGGCGAGTGATGGCAGAAGCACAGAATACACCTCCGCTGGTTGTAAGCAAGGCAGGATTGGTCGTAAGCAAGGCAGGATTGAAAAGGGTGAACCACAAGAGCAAGGGCTGCGTGATGCGAGGTACTGGAGTCTTGGTTCACCCATGCCAGAAACATGGCCTCCTCGTCCTGCTTGAGCTTAGTTTTGGGGTTTTCCGAACGCCTCCTTGAAGCGACGCACCGCTTCCAAGATGTTTGCGCGGTTTCCAAACGCACTTGCTCGTACGAATCCCTCCCCTGCAAAACATCATCAATCCAAACATCAGGCCCCTCAACAAGCAGAACTTTACATACCCGCTGCATGCCGAGTGCCGCTGCTAGGAACCGTTGCACATGTAAGGAGCTATGTCAAGGTCGTGGCTGGCGCTATTCGGACACTAACCTGCCGGTCCGAACCCGGATCCCGGCGTGGTCACGATGTTGCACTTCTCCAGGATCTCCGAGAACACATCCCTGCGCGCTCAGGGTCGCAGGGCAGCAGACCCCAGCTGGTTGACTCGCAACATGGCTGGCATCATTGGGATATGATGCTTTGGCTGAGAGCGCACAGCACCACCCCTGAGCACCAGACATCAGTTCAGCCAGTCCAGCCCCTTCAGCCCTCCACAAGGGCCAGGCGGTGACCCTTTACCCCGCCCAGGGGTCAGCAGCAACACAAACCGCATGACCAAGGTGATAGCTGCACATGCACCAGGTGCTAGGTAAGGCCCATGCAAGCAAGCGCACTGTTACAGCCGTGGCTCTGCTCAACTGCTGCTGCTGCTGCTAGCGCTGTTGCTCTTGCGCCACCCACCATGAGGCCTTCCCAGGAAAGCCCACCCAGACATAGGGCGCGTCCCTGCCGCCGTACACGCTGAACCCCATCTCCTCAAAGGCTGATCGCAGGATGGCTGCGTTCTCCTTGTAGAAGTTCACCAGCGTGTTCATCTCCTTCAGCCCCTCTGGCTGCAGCCGCCAGGGACAGGGGATGGGCAGGTCGGGTCAGGTCAGGGCAAGGGGATGATAGGCAGGCGGGCAGCACAAGGGGTCATTGACTGCAGCATGCCCAACCAGGGTTCAGCCCTGCAGCTGGCAGTCAGACAAGGCTGCGTGTGGATAGGGGCGTCTGCCTCACAGCCAACCCTACTCACCTATCTGCTACCAGCCACTGAGCATGCCTGTCTGAGACACAAAAGGAAAGTCTGGATGCATGCTGGTTCAATTTTGGTGAAGCGGTATGCAGAGAAGTGGTGGTAGGTGCATGGCACCCATAGGAGCTCAGGGCGTCCATCTGGTTGGGAAGGAGGCCAGTAGGACCATGTAGGTGGGAAGGTGGCCAGCAGCACAGGGGCAACGGTGGCAGACGGAGGGAGGATGTGGCGGTGGGTGACTGGGTGCAACACTGAGGCAACGGGAGGGAGTTGGACGACCCGCATAAGGAGGTTCAAAGGGACACAAGCAGGTGTTGCGGGTTTCAGGGGAGGCAGAAAAGGTGAGCCATGAGCGGGGCTGTGTAGGGGCGTTGCACCAGTGCGCAGCAATCCACAGCTGGCCAGGTCAGGGGCAGGGGTTCAGGCAGGCGGGGCTAGTGTGCAAGGCTGGCTGTGCAGGAGTTAGGGTTAGGGGCAGGGTTAGGGTTAGGGTTAGTGCTGCAGTGGACCCCACCTGCAGGCAGGCCAGGCCACCGGCTTGCACGATGTTGGAGGCCCCATTGAAGCATGTGGTCATCATGCGGTTCCAGTCCGTGTGCACTGCGGTGCCGTCCTGCAGGCAAGGCAGGGGTGGGTCAGCACATGTGACTGCTGGGGGCCAGTGAGGAGATGCTGGTGGTGCTGGTCGCTGGTGGTGAAGGCAGAAGGAGGCAGGCAAGGCAGAAGGAGGGAAGGCAGACGAGGCAGGCAAGGCAGACGAGGCAGAAGGAGCGACAAAAGCAGGGCGAGGCAGGGAGGGAAGGGTGTGGTCATATAAGACGCAGCAAGGCATGGCCTCGTGTGCGGGGAGCTCGATAGGGCAGGCATGGCGCAAGCCAAAGGCATGGCGTGAGCCTGAGCACATGGGTGGTGTGTGGCCTGTATGCCTGCATGAGATCTGCATGAGGGCACACACCGCGTACTTCAGGGCTTTGGGCACCACTGTCCACCCTAGGCGGACGCCTGTGAAGCCCGCGTACTTGGAGAAGGAGCAGGTCTCAATCGCTACCTCGTCAGCCCCTGCGCAGCCCAACTGCAGAGACTTTCAGCTGGAAAGGTGGTGCGGCAGGGAAAGGGGAGAGTAGGGGCAGAAGAAGAGGGGAGGTTGAGGAAGGGGAGGTGGGGAGGGGGAGGAGGGGCAGGGATCAGGAGTGGGAGGGAAGGGTGGTGAGGAGGCTAGGCACTGCGGAGCAACCCGTTTTCGTTAGTGCTGGGATGTCAATCTCTGGAGGGGAGGCGCACCTAGCAAACTGTACTCTACTCTGTTTCACTCTAATGACATTTGGCATCACCTGGGATTTCATAGATGGTGCGAGGGCAGTCTGGGTTCTGGATGTACAGGGCGTAGGCAGCGTCATACACCTGAAGCCACAGGCACAGGCACAGGCACAGGCACAGGCACAGGCCAAACATGCTGGTGTTATAGCAAGGCAGGCTTGCACTGGGCCTGCATGGCAAAGAGGTGGTAAGGCTGGTAGACGAACTACCGAGCCGCTACTAGGGAAAAGAGGTGGAAAAACAGGTTGAGTATTTGTTGGGCCGCTGCTTGGGCTTTGGTGAGAAGTGTCAGGTAAGGTGAACAGCAAGTATACACTCACACAGCCCACGCTTACGTTAGCCCTCCATGGGGTCAAGCACGGGCCCTGCCAGGGTTGCCTGCACGCTGCCGCCTAGCCTGCCCTGCGGCCCTCCAGCTGCTCCCTGACCTAACCCTGATGTCACTCCTTATTTCACAAACTCTGCCCTGTGCTACCAGCGCCTCTACCTCCCTGCCAGGCCCATGCAAAGCCTTACCAGGATGGAGCCGTTCTTCTTTGCAAAGGCAACCAGCTCAGTGAGCTGGGCTCTGGTGGCCGCAGCGCCAGTCGGGTTGTTTGGGGAGCAGAAGAAGATGACGTCGGTGCGCTTAGCCTGCACTCAGCCCGCAGCCGCAGCCAGGGCCTGGTGCCTGGCCCACTGGGGGTATGGTGCCGGGCTGAGTTGGCAGGTGCACTGACCATGCGGCAGCTGGGGTCAGCAGCTGGGGTCAGCAGCTGGGGTCAGCAGCTGGGGTCAGCAGCTGGGGTCGGTGGTAACTTGCTGTTGCTGCTACTTGGCAAGAACTTGCTGTGTGGTACCTTGGAGAGGTCAGGGAAGAAGTCGTTTTCAGGGCGGCACACCATGTACTCGATGTTGTCAAAGCCGGTGCCATTGTGTTGGCCGGTCATGCCCATCATCACGCTGGTGTCCACATACACAGGGTAGGAGGGGTCCTGGTGGTGGCAGCAAGGCAAAAGTCAAGGGGCAGGCAGGCAGGCAGGCAGGCAGGCAGGCAGGCAGGCAGGCAGGCAGGCAGGCAGGCAGGCAGGCAGGCAGGCAGGCAGGCAGGCAGGCAGGCAGGCAGGCAGGCAGGCAGGCAGGCAGGCAGGCAGGCAGGCAGGCAGGCAGGCAGGGTCTATTGATTACAATGTTACTCGCCATCCCTCCTCACTGTTGAGTCTGCCTCTGATCATGCTCTACGCTGTGCACGCTCACCTGCACCGCCACCGTGGTCTTCGCCCCGAACATCATTTGGATGCGTGCGATGTCACACTTGGAGCCGTCGCTGACGAAGATCTCGTCCGCGGCGCGCATCCCGGGATAGAAGGTGACGGCCAGGGCCTCGCGGAGGGCGCCCTGTCCCTGCTCGGCCCCGTACCTGGTCCAGGAGCGGCAGCACAGCCACGCGGCCTAAGGACAACTCTGGCCCGCCTCCCTGCTGGATGCACCCTCACACCCAGACCTGGAGTCCCCAGCCCCGAATCTGTTGATGCTGCAGACCTTAACCCTGGCCCCTAGCCTAGGAGCCCTTTTGGCCCCCAGCCGCAAGATACCCATCCGCCTACTCCCTGCAGCGCCCAGACCAGGTAAGGATGAGCACGCATTCCAGCCCTTGATATACGCGATATGCACTGATGCTTTGTCAACCATCCCCCATGCCACTCGATCCAACCAGTGCTGGCCCTACGCCAGCCCAGCTGCCTGCAGCACCCACCACCGACTTGACTCCCTGACGCAGCATTGCAGCCATGCCGCCCAGCAATGAGATTGGCATTAGAAAAGCCCTGCTTGCTGCACACAAGACCTGCCCTGCTGTCAACTTCAATTCGCTGCACCCAAGCTGTCCCAGCTCCCTTGGTGTGCCCTGCAAACTCTTGGCCCAGGCCGCTGGCTACTGTGCCCTCTGCATGCGCCCTCCTCCTCCCCCTCTCCCTCCCCCCTGTGCCCCAGGCCTCTCACCCGCTGTACCCCTCTGGGGTGGCTAGGCCAGCTGCTGCCTTGGCCATGGCGTCTGCAATGAACTGAGGCAGTGGCTCAGTGGTGTCGCCAATGCCCAAGCTGATGACCTTGGCGTCAGGGTGCTGCTCCTGGTGGGCTTTGCGGCGTCTGGCAATCTGCAGAGCGTTTTGAGAGCAGGGCAGCAAGGGCTGAAAGGCACTGAAGATAGGGCTGCCTGGTGCTGGATTTTATGCTGGTTAGAGCACTTGCCTCAGGAAAGAGGTAGCCAGCACGCAATTTGCCAAAGTTCTCATTCCTGTCCACATTCACCGTGCCTGCACGACCCCAACCTTGAACACGTGATGCACACAGTGACCGACAGCTACATGCTGTTGCCATCACTTACCAAGGCGTTCGGGAGCGGCAACGGCCTTGATACACAGGCCTACCCGGCGGCTTCTGTTGTAAGCCCTGAAGCCGCAAGCAAGCTCGTTACGTATACTAACCGCACCATCGCGCACAAAGCATTGTGGACCTCACCCGCAGCGGGCACCAGCAGAAGAGTTGCATTTGTTCAGCAACCCCGTGGCCATGATTGCTAGACAGCACCAGCGAAGCGAGAAGAGGGAAGGGGGCGGAACAGGCCAACGGGAGAAAGGTTGCCCAACGGAAAACCGGTACGCCAGAGGGCGAGGCCGTAAGCGAGAGGCGGCTGAACATGGGAACTTTAGCACTGTTTACATACGCGTGCTACCTGCATACAGCCCCCTAGCCATCTCCTGTCACCAGATGGCCACGAGGGATAAGCTGCCATAGACAGGAGGCAGGTCGGGAGGCGCTAAGCGGAACCTGTCGCAGGTGCTAGTGTGGAAGCATCTGTGTTGTTGCATTGGACCACAAGCTCAACAATAGCTGGCGCTGTCTAATTGTTCACGTTGCCAAAATTGTTTTCTTTCAGTGAAGCCCGTCACAAAACTGCACCTGCATCTCCAGGCTTCTCACCCCACCGGCATCCCACCAGCACACACACCCGCTTCAACCAGGTTTTCCTGCCTTGGCACATCTGCTAGCGCCACGCAGCCTGTACACTGCAGGAGCTGGAGCACAAGCTTGACTGAGGAAGGGGCTGACCAGCACCACAGCTTTTCTGTGGTGACCTGTGTCATGGAGATTAGTTGTTGCACGGTCAGGGCTTGGGCTTTGTTGCCAACAGGTAAGGCTGCTGTTGAGAAGTGCACATACAGGTGAAGTTGCTGTTGGTGCTGTTGTCGCTGCTGCCCCCAGCGCCCTTCCCACACAGCCACAGCATCAAAAGCAAACTGCTGAGTGTTGCAACCTGACAGGCACTATCGTGTTGCTGGCGTCCCTACCACCACCCTGTTGCTCTCATGTCAACTCTCACAGGGGTGGCTTGCCATGGCGCTAGAGCCGTAGACGCCTTAGCTCAAAACGGTTGGCCAGGTTGCCTGCTAGCCCTGGCTTGCGAGCAGTGCTAGACATAGAAGTTGGTACGGTCGCTGGTGGCGCCCACCTCCTTCAGCTTCTTCAGGATGCGAGTGTAGTACTCCTGCAGGTGCACAGCCAGGCAGCCATGGTGTGGGGCGCAAGCACGCTGCTGTTCGCCTAGCTCAGATGACTGTGCCAGCCAGCCAGCCAGCCAGCCAGCCAGCCAGCCAGGCAGGCAGGTAGGGAACCAGCTGTTGACTGTCCAGCCCACCAGATAGCTAGCGATTCATCGAGTCCTGTCAATGGATACCACCATTGACTGACTCACATACTCCAGCTATCCTGCCGACAAACTTGGGCAAAGCAACCCCCCAGCCTCTGTTCCTGCACCCCAGGGAGCAAGACTGGTAGGCACTCCTACCGGACGCCGCGCCCCTGCAGCTGCAGCACTCTGCACTGCACCACCAAGCCTGCCAGCCACGACCTTGGGGCTGGCTCACACGGAGCAAGCCACCAGACTATCCCCTGCCCCTACCACAGCCCCTGCCCAGGCTCCTGGCATGCACCACAGCCCCGGCCCGCCTTACCTTCAAGTAGTCCTCCAGGCTCTGTACGCTGCTAGGCTCCACACCCAGCAGCTTGAAGGTGTCGTCCATGGGGGCGGCCCACACCTCGTTGTTGGACAGCACCTCTGCAAACGCCTACAGAGGCAGGGACAGAGGGGCTGCTGGGGAACACGTCACCTCAAGGTGTGACCTCAGGTCGCCAGGGGCTGCGGGCTCCTCCTCCTGAGCTGCCCACCCATGGTCACCCAGAGCCACCTGCATGGCTGACTGACTTGTTGGCTCTGCTTGGCCAACCCTGACCCTTCCCTTTCCATCCCAACTGACCCTGACCCTGACCCTGACCCTGGCCCTGACCCTGACCCTGGCCCTGCCTCTGACCCTGATCTTTTCATCCCCACTGACCAAGCGGTCTGAGGCATCCTGAGCCCACTGGAATGCTCGCAGTAGGGAGCGTGCGCGGCGCAGCAGCCAGGTGGGCACGGTGGTGACGGAGGCGCGGCTGTCACTTAGCCTCTCACACAGTTCAATGACCTCCTGGGTGCTCCAGGCCTTGGGCCCAGCCAGGGTCAGGGTGCGGCCCACTGCCTGGTCGCTCCTGCGCACAAGGCACCAAGCCAGCTGGAAGATGCTGGATCAGCTTAGATCGTGGTGGGGGGGTCAGGAGGGAGAGTACCCAGCAGGGAGCAGGGCAGAAGAGAGTATATGGGGGCAGGGGTGGTGGGAGGGGAGGGGCAGGCCTGGCTGGGCTGCAGCCCCTGTCCACAAGCTTCAGAGCAGCTTGTTGCATAGCTGGTGAGGGCACAGCCAGTGCTGGTTGCGCCACGAGGTACGGCAGGTGGAGGCAGCGTGAGGGAGGTGAGGGGTGGACCGACCTGAGCGCTGCCAGGGCCAGGCGTGCCACATCCAAGCTGTCCATGTAGGCAATGCGGGACTGGTCGTTGGTGCCCCACACGCTGCGCTCCTCCAGCAGGGGCACGGCGTAGTTGCCAATCACTGCCTGCAAGGGCGGCATTGGGAGTGGTTGGCAGAGGATGGCAATGGGATGATCACAGCAGGGACAGCTCCATTGCAGGTCAAGGCTGGACAGGCAGGTCAAGGCTCGCGGGCAGCAGCAGTGAGGGATGCAGGGCGGATCTGGCCCAGCGCATTCATAACTGTGTCTATCACAGCTTAGCTTGTCGGTTGCTGCTGCTAGCAATCCTGATCCTACTGTTCAAGCTTCTACCTGCTCTGTCCCTCCAACTCTAAGACCAGGTCAAACCCCGCCCCTCTACAATGTACTGGGAGACTGCTGCCTCAGCTGCCCACTGGCCTGCTAAGCCAAGATTTGGCTATGCAAACCTAGCCACCCCACTTGCCCAACATCACAGTGGAGGCTGGCCCGTGCGATGCTGTCCAGCTGGTTGACCTGAGAGGCTGACCTGGTGGAAGCCGCACAGGCGCAGGGTGGTGTGTGGGACGCCCGAGTCCTCCAGGAACTTCTCAGTGGCTGCCTTAATGTTCATCAGCGGCACCTGCAGGGCCAGGCAGCAGCTCATGTGCCTCACTGGGGCAGCGCCTGGGCAGGTTGGGCTGCAGGGTCCACAGGGCACAGGCAGCTCTGCAAGGTAGGCTGCAGGGCCAGCCAGCTGCAGGGAGCAGCCTGCACTGCCAGCCACCACCCTCTGCTGGTCGCGGGTCACAATGCTGTGCTGGGGCCCACCCTGGAGGTGACAGCTGGGTGCCATCATGCAGCAGAGGAGGTGGGTGGGGCGCTGGCATGCAGCTGGGACACCGCCTGCGCCACCCTGGATGAGGGCCATGGGCTAAGGCTTCCATGCCACCGCACAGCCAAGAAGAAATCCCTCTGGAATAGCTGCTGGCCAATTGTGGGACTCACCTGGGGGTGCTGCTCACAGCCAAAGATGGAGAAGAACAGGTAGCGCTGGATGCCCAAGGCCTGCATTAGCACATGGTGACATGCAGCATGTGGTGCAATGACTGCGCCGTCAGCTCCTGCAATGGACCAGTGCATGGCAAAGGTGCTGGTCGTCCCTGTCAGTCCTGTCCATCATGGTTACCTGAGCGCACTGGATGAGCGCCACCTTGCCCTCCCAGTCAACTTTTGTGGCTGACTCCTCAGGTCTGGCTGTTGCACAGTCAATGATGGCGCTGATGCCCACCAGGGTGGCAGGCAATGATGACGGGTCGTTCAAGTCCGCCTGCCTTGGCCACAAGCAAACAGGCTAGTCATATGCAAGCCTCGCAAACCACATCACATAACGACAGACCTGCTCGCAAAAGGTAAAAGCGTGAGGCGTACTGACAAGGCTCACCTGAACCGTGGTCGCGCCCCATTCCCGCAGAAAGTCAGCAGGATTTTGACGCGGGCGGACGATGCAGCGAACGCTATAGCCCTCGTCTAAAGCCCGTCGGACCACTTGTCGCCCCAAGGTTCCCGTAGCACCAACCACCAGGATTGTATTCTTAGGGACCGGGGTCTCAGCCAGAACAACTACGCTCCGCAACCGGGACTGCCCTGCTTGACGCAATAAAAGCGCGATTGCCGTGAGCCACAAACTGCCATCTTGGACATCTTGGCAGAGCTGCACAACGCACCACGGTTGGCAAAAGCGCTGCGCAACACCCTGCGCGATGCACCGCGCACGCCCGAAAAGGCCCGGGGTCCAGACATTACAGAGTGCTGCATCCCACAGCACTTGCTGATCTGGTTGATGGGCCGGGGTGTTGCTAGTGCGTGACTTGCGAATGCGCGGGTTGCGATTGCTAGGCATGCAGGCCTACACATGCAAGTAACCATGCATCCAGAAAGATATCTCGAGTGCCCGACGCTTAGGTGACACATGCAAAAGACGGAATCTACAGTGTATTCGATGTGTCCACACTGCTGCTGGAGTAGGAGCAGCAGCCATGTCCATCAGCATCTCCGGTCACGGGGTTAAGCAAGACAGAGTACTCGATTGCCTCTTGGGTACAGTGCTGCCGCCATCGACTCCGCCGCACCGCAGCAGTGAGGGACCCCAGCCTAGACTTACAGAAATCCACCATCACCTTCATCCCGCAGATTAGAGAGAAGGTAGCCATAGCATTATACTTGCCGGTAGTGTATACTACCGGTGCATGGTGCCTTGGACAGTAGCCTTCCTGAAACACGGGCACAAACCTATCAATATTAACCATCGACCCTGGTCGACGGCCTTGCATGGCACGCACAATAGCAAGCGCATGAACGTCCATACATGTTCACAGAGCACGTGCGTCCTAGTCTTAGCCCTAGCAACACCGCACGAGCAACATTGGTCACTAATACACTAGACGGAGCATTGTGATGTACACTGAGATCTACCAATCTGCAGTACACCGTCACACCTAACAAAGTGGCATTGGGGTCACGGTACGTCATGCCAGCAAAGCACATGCACAGTAAGAACCAGGACGCCAACCTCAAAGAGGCAATGGCTGGCTCCCACTGCCACATAGGGCTGCCGGCGTGGTTTCAACCCTTCACCTCTGGCTGACCTGGGGCAAGCTGGTCTGGGTAGGTGAAGCTGGCCTGGGTGAAGCTGGCCTGGGTGGCCTGGGCTGTCAGCTGCCCACTGTGTGCGGGGAAGAGGCTCTGTCGCTCCTTTGCCCTCGGCAGCCTCTTCCTCCCCTCCCCTCCCTCCTCCTCTTCCTTCCTCTTCATGCTGCCTCCCTTGACCAGCTTAGCCTGACCTGGGCCGGACCATACACACCCCTCCCCCTGAGACTGCCTCCCATCCCCCGCTCAGCTGTGTCAATGAGGCTCACATGGTGGCGGCTGCTGCCGCTGCTGCTGCCGCTGCTGCTGTCGCTGCTGCTGCTGCCGCTGCTGCTGCCGCTGCTGCTGCTGCCGCTGCTGCTGCCGCTGCTGCTGCTGCCGCTATCCTCCACTATGGCTGCCTATGCTGCAGATGGCAACCGCTACCTGCATGCCTGATGCCTACACCAGCCTCACTGCGTCACTCACACACCATGCCAGTCATACCCAGCTTATTGATCCACGTGTAAATGCGATGGAGCATATATGGGAGCTTCTGCATAGAAATGGCTGAAATCGACCACACGTCTGTGTAGCCATGCCATAGGGCATGTACAGGCAGCCACACCCCACGCCTCACATCTCCCCTGTGGCGCTACCACCACCGCCACCGCCGCCACTGTGGCGCCACCACCTCAACACCTCAGGCCAGGCCAGGTCACCCGGTAGCCTCGGTGGCTGCTGAGCTGGATTGCTCGCCGCCCTGTTGCTCAGCAAACACTGTGAGCAGCAGCAGCAGCAGCAGCAGCAGCAGCAGCAGCAACAACCCCCCATCATCATCATCAGCAGCAGCAGCAGCAGCACACTGGGCAGCAGGAGCAGGGACTGAGACAGTCACTGTGTCAGGCAGTGGGGGCAGGCTGTCTCAAGCACACGCAAGGCCATGGCTTGGGCCCCCTCCTGCGGTGGCGGCTACACTACCACTGAGCTAGGCAGGCAACCACTAGTGGCGGTGAACATCAAACGGACAGCAGCAGCAACAGCAGAGGGCAGGAGGGGGAGCGAGGGAGCGGGGGCAAGGAGGAGCAAAGCTGAGGCTCGGCCACACGGAGGACCGGGGCACGTGACTTACATATGCTTGCCCAGCTAGCAAGGCTGGTTTCACCAGTGGTCAGTGATGGGGTGGGGCCAAAGCTCGGGCTGTGGTTAGTTGTGGGCAGGGGTTCCCCGCTGAGACCCCTGAGACCCCTGGCCCTGAGCTATGCATCTCCCTTCCACCCGCCCCAATAGCTGTCGGGCCCTCCGTCCCACACCCTCTTCACCCCCTTCGCTTCACATTAAAGCAAACCAGACGACCTTTCCTCCCCACCCACCCACCCACCCAACCCCTTCCCTCATGAGAGGGCCCCCCTCCCCCTCCCCCTCCCCCCTCCCTCCTTCGCCCTCCCCTCCCCAGGCTGCACCACACAGCACCTCCACACCACGGCTCAGCACCCCTCTGCCGCACCTGAGGGTAGCTCTGCAGCTACCTTGGCCGCCTCAGCTGCTGTGCCTGCCTGCTGTGCAGCTGCTTGGGCCGCCGCCTGAGCAGCCGCCTGAGCCGCTATCACGGCGTCATCATCGCCACGCTGCAGTGGGTTGCTGCCCAGCAGCCCTAGCCTGCACAGCACAGCAGCCAGGAGAGCTCAACACGGCCGGAGGAAACCGCACCAGTGTCACCAAAAACTGCCAGGAAACGGTCGTTTTCCTCGATTTCTCGTTTTATGATTTTATAGCTGGAATAATTTCATTCTGGGGAAGCAGGCCTGCCCAGACCAGTGTCACCCTCAGGCCCAAGGCTGCCCCAAGGCTGCCAGCCCTGAGCCAGCACCCTGAGCCAGCACCCTGAGCCAGCACCCTGAGCCAGCACCCTGAGCCAGCACCTGAGCCAGCACCTGAGCCAGCACCCTGAGCCAGCACCCTGAGCCAGCACCCTGAGCCAGCACCCTGAGCCAGCACCCTGAGCCAGCACCCTGAGCCAGCACCTGAGCCAGCACCCTGAGCCAGCACCCTGAGCCAGCACCTGAGCCAGCACCTGAGCCAGCACCCTGAGCACCCACACAAGCTGCTGGCGCTGTCAGGCTGTTGAGGATTCTTGGCTGTGTCAGAGCCTAGTGGCGGATGTCAGGTGGGCCTAGGGGTCAGTCATGCCACTGGCAAACAGCATGATGTCAGAGGCCAAGCTGTTGCGGGTACATAACGGTCAAGGCTGGGGCGAGAGTTGCGGTAAACGTTGAGGCGCATCCAAGACTTGTCTGCACCTCGAGACTTGGCCGAGACTGTTACTCTGACGTGAACAGCGCTGGCCCTGATACTATGCCACTGACAGCCCGTTCCTTGTCAGGACGACACCAAGCCACGTCATTGACGTGAGCGGGCAAAGTCTCGACCAGGGTCAGGCTCACGGTATGTTGCTCAGACACAGCTGGTCCCGCACCCCCTGCCAGCCCCTCCAGCCAAACTCCCTCCTGCCACCCCCTCCCCTTCCTGCACGCTTCTCCTCCTTCCCCCTCCCCATCCTGACTCCCTCCCTCCCCCTCCCAGCCCAAACCACCTCATACCCCCTGCTCCCTCCTGCTCCCCCGCCCCTCCCCCCGCCCCTCCCCCCGCCCCTCCCCTCCCCCCTCCCTGCCCCCGCCTCCCTCACCTGCCATACTTCAGGACATACTTAGGGTACAGGATGTCTGTGATGAGTTCAGGGGGTAGGCTCTCAGTGCAGGGGTCGAACACCCCCTCCTGCCCCTCGCCCTGCACCAGACCGACCGCACAGTCAGCTCAACAAGCTGCTTTCACAGCCGCTCAACAACCGCCAAACAGCCACTCAACAGCTCTTCAACAGCCGGCTCAACAAGCCACCCACGCTGCAGCGCTAGGCACAGGCACCAGGAAGGGAGCAGCAGCGTGCATCTGGCACTACGTGCACCTCGGTGATTCCCAGCCAAGGCAAAACCGCCACCCTCTTGGTCCAGCAAGCAAGGCCCACCAAGGCGAGCCAAGGCGAAGCCCTTATGAGCCTTTGGAGCCGCTGGTGATGCCCAGTCAAGGCGAAACTGCGCCCTCTGTGTGGAGCCCCTGGTCCAGCAAGCAAGGCCCACCTGGCCCTCACTGTCGGGCTGGCGCTGCAGGCGCCTGGCGCGCGCTCCCCCTAGCCGCTCCATGCTCTGCTCCAGGCTCCACACCACGTCCAGCTTGCCGCGCCCCTGACGGTGTGTCAGCTTGCGGTACTGACCCACCCTGCAGCCGCAGGGTTAGGGTTAGGGTTAACCTAACCTAACCCTAAGTCTGACCCTAACCCCTACCCCGCGGTACTGACCCACCCTGCAGCTGCAAGCCAGGCGCTGCAGTGCCTCACCCGCCCGGCGCCCCTAGCTACCCGCATGAGAAGAACTCTCCTCCCCTCCTCCTCCTCCTCTTCCCTCCTCCTCTCCCTCTCCCCTCCTTTTCCCTGTCCATCCTCTTCCCTCCTCTTCTTCCCTCCTGCTCGTCATTTCATCATGCAATCGACATTAGTGCCCCCCTTCAGCCTCTGGCCCCCTTCAGCCATCCCTCCCCCACCCCCCTCTAAACTCAACCTGGAGTTCGGCTCTGCTCTGCCTGACAGGGGGGAAGGGGTAGGGTGCTGGCTGGGGCTGCGGTCGGAGTGTCAGCGGGCTGTTGCAAGCTCACGGCCCCATGCACCCTGCCATGCACCTCTCCGCCCACAGCTCCAGGCTCCATAGTTGCTGACCCCCCTGGTACCCCCCTGATGCTGGGTACTGCCGCCCCCCTGACACTACTGCCATGGCGTTGAGGCTGGGAGGGGAGGGTCCTTGCGCCTCCCTCACCCCCTCCCCCACCCACCCCACCCCCCCACCCCACCCACCCACCCACCCAACCCACCACTGTGACTCCTCGAGCTTCTGCCAGGGTGGGGTGCGGGCGCGCAGCTTGACGGCGGTGATGTCCTCCATCTCCAAATCGCTGAACTCGCTGCCCTCACTGCAGTACCTGCACACCAGCAGCAGCAGCAGCAGCTGAAGAGGAGGGGATACACCTAAGGATGCGAAGCGCAGAACAGAAACAGGGACTTTCGAGATGGCTGAAAGGAGACATGGGAACAGGGAAAGGAAGAATGGAAGGAGAATGGAAATGACAGGAGAAATGGGAAATGAAAGGAGAAAAGGCCTAAATCAGGCAACTGTTTGTGGGCAAGCAGCTGCTAGACAGGGTAGGTATGCTGGGGTGATGAGGACCACCTAGCAGGCAGGCAGGCAGGGGGGATGGGGGTGGGGGTGGGGCAGGGGGCCAGGCAGGCGGGCGGTCTCACCCTGCCTCAGACACACGCTGGCCCTGGCCGTTGTTCTTTGCTCCTTCCTCCACCATCCTGCAGCAGCAGTGGGAAAGCAACGCCATACAGCAGCAGCGGGGGAGAGGGGCGACTCAGGGGGTGTTTGAGACACTCATCACCCTCCCCACCAACATCATCATCATCATCACCATCGTTACACGGCAGTCGCCTGTCGACGTTGCTGCACCACACTCAGTTCAACAGACTAAATCTGTCTCCATGCCGTGTCCCCAACAAGCTGCTGCTGCTGCTGATGATGATGATGAAGGTAGAGGCAGCACAACAAGATGCTGCTGCTGATGATGAAGGTAGAGGCAGCACAACAAGATGCTGCTGCTGATGATGAAGGTAGAGGCAGCACAACAAGATGCTGATGATGATGATGAAGGTAGAGGCAGCACAACAAGCTGCTGCTGCTGATGATGAAGGTGAGGGCAGCCCAACAAGATGCTGCTGCTGCTGCTGGTGAAGGCAGGGGCAGCCCATGATCCCGTAGGTCTCTGAGGGGTGTGCTGCTCTGACGTCTCCCAGCGACCACACACTCACAGCTGCTTGGCCAGGTCGGCGTTGCCCTTCAGCCGGCCCCACTTGGCTCCCCCGGCACCCCCCCTCCAGCCAGCGTCGCCACGCCCACCCACGTGAATGGCCTTCTGCCCAAACAGACTCTTGAGGGCAGAGGTGGCCACCTGAAGGGCAGTATGGGGCTGCGTGAGAAGGGGGGGAGAGGGGGGAGGGGGAGGAGGGGGAGGGGGGGGAGGGGGAGGAGGGGGAGGGGGGGGAGGGGGAGGAGGGGGAGGGGGGGGAGGGGGGAGGAGGGGGAGGGGGGGGAGGGGGAGGAGGGGGAGGGGGGGGAGGGGGAGAGGGGGAGGGGGGGGAGGGGGAGGAGGGGGAGGGGGGGGAGGGGGAGGAGGGGGAGGGAGGGAGGGGGAGGAGGGGAGGGGGGGGAGGGGGAGGGGGGGGGAGGGGGAGGAGGGGGAGGGGGGGGAGGGGGAGGAGGGGGAGGGGGGGGAGGGGGAGGAGGGGGAGAGGGGGGAGGGGAGGAGGGGGGGAGGAGGGGGAGGGGGGGGGAGGGGGAGGAGGGGGAGGGGGGGAGGGGGAGGGGGGGCTGTGTCACAAGCTGCAGCTGAGGCATGCACTGCCCTATACTCCCTCCCTCCCCCACCAAGCCACTGCCTGA
>JASKMD010000009.1:5407137-5423642 GCA_030144725.1 Haematococcus lacustris
ACCTGACCTGACCTGACCTGACCTGACCTGACCTGACCTGACCTGACCTGACCTGACCTGACCTGACCTGACCTGACCTGACCTGACCTGACCTGACCTGACCTGACCTGACCTGACCTGACCTGACCTGACCTGACCTGACCTGACCTGACCTGACCTGACCTGACCTGACCTGACCTGACCTGACCTGACCTGACCTGACCTGACCTGACCTGACCTGACCTGACCTGACCTGACCTGTAGGGTGTTGGACCCCATTAACTTCTTGCCTACACGTCATGGAGTTCAGCCACTGCCTCCCATGAAGGATTTGACGGCCGAGCAACAGCAGGACGTCAAGCTCGTTGTGGCCCGCCTGGCTGAGGTGAGATGAAGTACCACTTGCTACTCCGCAACAGCCATGCAACCATAGCGTCGCATGCTACAAGGTTTGTACACCACACACAGGTTGCACCGGATGCTGCAGCTGAGGAGCTTGACAACTTTGAGATGGGAGCATGGGACCCGGACATGACACGTGTGGCCAACATCATCTTGCGCATGACCAAGGCTACAGAGATCGACGGCCGCACGGTCACCGTCATTGCTCCCGCCCACCAGCGGCTGACCTGGTGGCAGGTCTATGCCCAGTCCAAGTTCCCAATCCTTGCCAAGGCAGCCATGCGGTTGCTGTCAGTGCATGTCTCCACGTGCGCTGCAGAACGGAACTGGTCTGCGTGGGGGCGGACCTTTGCAGATGCGCACCGCAACACCCTCAGCATTGAGAAGGCTGAGGAACTGGTGTTCATTCAAGCTAATGATGAGCTCACCAACAGCAACCAGCGTGACCAGGAGAAGGAGTTGGCCATCGAGCTGTACTAGTGTGCTCTAGGTGCTAGTGCTCTGTTACAGCCTTGGGCCCAAGAACGCCCCGAAAGGCCCTAGAAGTGCTGGTGTGATCACGCAACGGGTGTAACTGAGCCTCTTTTCCATTGCCGTGGTCTCAAACACATTGTTTAACGTCGCGGAGAGTAGAGGAGTGATGCGGCGGTCTTACTATACCGGAGAGCATTTTCCCCGTGGAGGGCGTCAAACCCTCTTGACACTCGGGGTTCCCAGGTGGGTTATGGTGCTAACCTGCCTCATTATCCTCTTGACTACAGACCCGGTCATATCACATCTTTATGCCATCATATTCAGTCATATGACCAATTCCTCAGCAAGTCATATGACCCGTCGCGCCCTGTCAGTCAGGTTAGACAAGCAAGCCAAAAAATGCCCATTTTTCGGACGGACCTAACTAACTCTATACACCGCTTCACGATTTAAGATTTGCACGGCCTGCCGCAGCGCCGTACAGCTTAGCATCGGCTCAGAGGAACAGGCCTACGGTGATCGGCTGGTCCGCGACCCCGTCCAATGTTCGATGGCTTCGACTAGCACGCAATGTCAGAAGCACTCCATCTCTCTGGTTATGCGCCCTGGAGTAGGTGTGCTGTCGCGGCGATGTCCGGGTGCCTCCTGGGTGTCGAGCTCTGTGAGCTGCATGCTGCTTGCTAGGGGCTTGTCTCATGGCCGGGTTGAGGGGGTACGCCACGAGGCTTTGGACCTGAAATTTCGTCAGCAGCTAGATGTACCACACACTCACATCCTGGCGCTGAGTTGACCCTAACATGCATTAGCTCGGTCTATGGCGAGGGTGGTGAGGGACACACTGCCAGAAGCTTCAACTGTATGCCAAACGTCCCAAATGCCTTGCAATGTATACGGAGGAGCCGCATCAAGTATGTCCATCGATAACATAGATATGCCTGCAAACTGATGCGTGTGCTAGTAGTAATCAGATAAACTTGAAAAACAGCTAAGATTCGGCCATGCCAGGGGCCTTTTCCCCGAACTGAAGTCGTTTCAGCCCGCCATAATTATGATAACAGTAGCGACGGCCCTACTCCTGCCGTCGGAGTCGGCGATGGACCTTTCGGTCGATGCTAGCCGCACTTGAAGCACTTTAAGTCATGCCCCATCGCTCGAAGCAAAGCCTTGCTGGGTCCGCGCGTATGGCCGAGCGTTTAGCCACTGGCCGTGCTCCATGGTCCCGTACTGCTGGCTCCATCGCTGAACAAGCCCAGGCAAGGCAGCCCAGCCCCAGCTCCACCGTCATCAACAAGCATCTGTCCTCACCTGTCCTTGTCCTTGCCCTTGTCCTTGTCCTTGTCCTTGCCTGTGCCCTCGCCCATACTGATGCGTGCAATGTTGCATTGTTGTCTTCAGGCACTTCACGATATTGAACAACGTTTACAAGAAGTGCAGGAAGAGCATGCACGGGAGAAGCAAGACTGGCAGCAGCAGCAGCAGCACTGGCAGCAGCGGCAGCAGGATTGGCATCAGCAGCAACAATTGTTGGAAACACAGCTCTATGACCTTCTACAGCGGGCCGACCTCCATGAGCATATCATCGCCGTGTCTGTCAATGACCTGGCCCAGTTGGAGGTACGGCATGCCCTTCATGCCTTCATCAGCCAGAACCCTGCCAACGAGCCAGCCTGCCACCTTGCAGTATCATCTTGCAATCATCCTTGCACCCTGTTGCAATCATCCTTGCACCCTGTTGCATTGTTGCATTGTTGTCTGCAGGGTGTCTAGTGGAAGCAATCTCACAGCATCAGCAACAGCAGCATCAGCAAGCACCAGCAGTGGCAGCACTCACCCCTTCGAAGCGCCATGCTCCCGACAGCGTTATGCGAATGCGCTGACAACAAAGCTTGCCCAGCCCTGCCCTGCCCTGCCCTGCCCAGCCTTAATTAGCCCCTTGGATACGGTGTTGACCCTGAGCCTAGCCCTTGCAAGTGCCAGAGCCTAGCATGCATGCAGTGAATGCCACACAACACAAGTGACCGGTTACAGAGAACACAAGTGACAGTTAACAGAGAACACAAGTGTAGGTTGGATGTTATAATGTAATGATGTGAGGTTAGATGTAATGATGTATGGTTGAGGGCCGGACGGGCCAGCCGCAAACAGGCAAAGTCCACCGCACATGTTGTGAGATAGGAGGGTTCGGAGCTGGAGATTGTGATTGCGGGGCATTACTAACATTCACAGCTTTGCGGGAGCTAGGAAGCCAAGCTACCCAGTACAACCGACTGAACGGACCTGGCTAGCGAGAGAGACGGGCCCCGGCCTTAGACCTTATACGTATGTATGTAGCTAACTACAGCGACCTTGTTGCGTGGACACAACTTTAGGCCCAAACACCCGTACTGGGCCTGCGAGCCTGAGCTTCGATGCCGCTATTTAATTCAGCACGCTGAAGCTAGCGGTGCAAACGCGGTAGCAAATGGTGGTCTGGATGTGGAGAACAGCATGGTACCCAATTTTCCCCTTGCTTGTCTAGCCTGACTGTCAGCGATACAGAGGCTACATGTCACGCGGGAAAGGAGCATCTAGGAGCAGCGCAGCCAGTCCCGCAGCCTGTCCGTAATGGCTGGGCAGGACGGCGACGGCGGAAAGTCAGGGCTCCCAACATCGATGTTCTTGCATGTACAACCGGCACATGCGACCAACTGCTCCGGGAGCAGGCCGATGGCATTAGCCCTGCGCGGCATGGCTTTAGCGCGGACTCTAGTTGTGGCAGCAGCCAGCAGCTGCTTCAAAGGCATCCACGCAACTTGCCGGCCGGCACTTGTATTTTTTGATACTGTATTATACAAAAAATACGTATCGGTATCGATACACGTATCTTGTATTACCCATCACTGCTGTTGACCGACTGTTACTTTGTTGTTAAACTAAGCTTCCCATGTAAGGGAGAAGCGACAATTCTTATTACGACCTGGCAAGCTAGAGTATGCAGGGCCTTAGCATATACATTATCTTTATTTTACATTATGCACGTTCAGTCATGAGCCACACACAACCTGCTGACTTGAACAGACAAACAAAACTTATTCAACAAGGAACAACATGTTTGCCTGAACAGCCCCACGCATCCACCCACCGTCTTCTTTACCCACCCATCGATTGACACTGATGAGCGGCTGGCGGCCTTAAGATTGTTCCACCCCCTATCTGCTTACCTGGCTTAGCAATCACACCCTCCGACATGCTTCCCTTCCTTCGTCACTAGCAATGCCCCAACATGCACCTGGTGTCCCTAATGAGTTGGGCTCTGACCCCAGCAAGCAATGAGGTCCGTGAGCGTCTGGCAAAAGACAGGCATGGCTGGTGTAGCCCAGTGTGAGCCGCCCCATGACAGGTGATGCCAGCAAGCTCAATATGCGGCCTGAGCTGTAGCTGTACAGATGTGAGAGGCTGACGGGGCCAGCCTGCCTAGCCCTAGCCTGTCAGGAGCAAGGTGCTGCCCCTTCACCTCCCCACCCTGCCCCTTCACCTCCCCACCCTGCCCTGCCCCCCTGCACATACAACATAAGCTGGCGAGGGCACTGCCAGTGGTGCTGTGCAAAGAGTGACTCCATCAACAAAAGGGCGATGCACCACTGCACCACATGCCAGACTGCCCATGACAGGCCGTGGCTGTGGAGTTTGCAAATCACCCGCCAGCATGGCCAATGGCATGTCAACATGTGTGGTGCAACAGCTGCGTTCTGTCTTGCCTGTGATGCTTGCAGGGTTATGCAGGCTGTGCCATGCGTTGTGTCAGCAATGCTGACCCAGCATGTTTAGCACATACTTCCACAGCTGCAGTGCTGGTGACTATAGTGGCCACACTATAGCTGGTCGTGCTGGGCTCCTGGAGGTGGGGTGTCGATGCCTTGGAGCAGCGCCTGCCAATCGGCCTTGCGGGGCCTCCCTGCCTCCACCCATCGCTGCTTCACCAGTGCAACATTCCTGTCGTTGATATACTGATGTATACAATCTTGAGACTTGGCGTAGGCTTGGCGGCAGGACCATAGCACGGAAAGGCTACGTCCCCGTGCACATTCATTGTAGCCTGTACGCATGTTGACCGTGCAAAGCATGAGCTGTGTATATGCAAGCTTGGCTTGCGCCGTGCGCCACACACCTTTGATTTCATCATGGCAGTATCGCTCGGCCAAGGTGCCAATTTTCAGCACGATTTCTGCGCAAAGGCACGGTTACATCACCGTAGCTGTCGCAATGGGAGTTCTTATGTTATCAGATGTTTCTCACTGCTTTCGGCCAAGCGCGATACATGGTTCGGGTCTTCTGAGTCTCCAGACACCTGCATCTGCTCTGCGGATTCGTTGATCTGCACGTTGCTGCTTTCGTTGTGGTTAACGAATTGTCTAACTTTTAACTAACCAGGTATCGGCACTGCCGCCAAGCCCATGTCAGCCTTACCTCCCTCCCTGACATCGAGTTGGACCCTGCCTGCCCCCTAAGACCTAATCACTTCCTTTGCCCACCATCCCACCCCACCCCCTCCCTCAACGATGCGACACAGAAACGAATCCGTGGCTTGCTGTGACCTACAGACCTACTGGTGCTCTCTTTAAACACCCTCGCACACCTCGTACACACCCTCTCTAACACCCTTGCTCTCTGCATGCTCACGTGAACACCCTGCACCACCCAAACCAGACCAGACCTACAGCCCCCTTCTCCCTCACTAGGGCCTCCATTTGAGCCGGACCAGTAGTGGCCAGTAGTGGCCAGTAGTGGCCACTAGCGGGAATACTAGGGATCACCAGTGGGTCACCCCCGCCATTGGCTGCACCCCCATGGCTCAAGAGATAACTTTCTAACTCATTTCTGCACGGATGAGGCCGCCGATTTGTGCGATGAGCTTGTGATGGCCCGAATAGAGTGCAGACAGCTCCAGCGGTTTGCCGGGTGGCTGGCCCCCAACACGCGACGTGTTCTGGAGCGACGAAGACACAATTAACGACGGCTATAGGCAGCCGGGACCCAGCGCGGCGTGGAAGGCGCATCCAAACTATTTTTTCAAATCAGCATGCAACAGAGGTTTTTAACGCTTCTTCAACACGGGTTCAGTCCACATGTGACAGGAACTTCAAGATCTCCTGATCATTGGTGCCAGTGGTTCCTTAACAGCCACAAGCAGCTAGAATTAGTCGAAAAGATGTAGAAACTGAGCCGTTAACTGTGATTACCGCCCACACACGAAACGGCCCACACATGAAGGCAACGCGTGTACGTCCTGATTACACGTTAGAAGCCCACACAAGGAGCCGCACAGAACTGGCAGTCCATCTCTTGCCGTCCTGGTTGGACAGATAACCGGCCGGAAAATGTACCCATTTCATGGAAGTTTGACATGGTCTTACGTGACACGAGTCGCACGCTGTTGTGTTGCAGGGACAGCCCATAAGCCATACCAGCACTATCAAGCAGATTATCAGCACTAGCACTAGCACTAGCACATGGCAGGGGGGTCCTGCGCCCCACAAGAAATACAAAAGTTTGAAAACCTGGGCCGCTGAGCGCGATAGCTATTCGCTTATCACAGCCCCACTAAGCAGGTCAGTCCCGGCACAACGCGATCAGAATTCACAACACCCTCGCCCGCCCCGGCAAAGGTGAACATCAGCCCGAGCAGCCCGCTAGCCTCGCGCTGGTGAGCTGCACCGACCTGCGCAGGAATCGCTGAAAAACTCTTAAAGATTAGTCAGATAGTTATCAGGGGTGCAGCCAATGGCGGGGGTGACCAGTGGTCAGGCTAGACAAGCAAGGGGAAAATTGGGTACCATGCTGTTCTCCACACTCAGAACACCATTTGCTACCGCGGTTGCACCGCTAGCTTCAGCGTGCTAGAAAAGTTAGCGGCGTTGAAGCGCAGGCCCGCAGGCTAAACGTGGTTGTTTGGGCCTAAAGTTGTGTCCACGGAACAAGGTCGCTGTAGGTAGCTACAGACATACGTATAAAGTCTAAGGCCGGGGCCCGTCTCTCTCGCTAGCCAGGGATGTTAGGGCTCTAGCACTTGCAAGGGCTAGGCTCAGGGTCAACACCGTATCCAAGGCTGGTAGGTGTGGCTGCTGACGATTGTACACATGCCTAGCTGTGTCTTCAAGCTGCTGCACTTTGTTGGTGATGTCCGCCAGCCGTTGCTGTCGTGCTGTGTTTTGATCCCTTGCGCTTGCTGCTGAGCTGTACTCCTCCCTTGTTGCATAGCCCGCAACACCTTGCGTGCCTGTGATGCCTGCTTGGCTGAGTGCAAAGGCTTAGACACTACACCACCCTCAGCACCAGCAGGGCTGGCTGCACCACCCTGAGCACCTGGAGGGCTGGCTGCAGCTCCCAGGGCACCCGCAGGGCTGGCTGCAACTCCCATGGCACCTGCAGGGCTGGCTGCAGCTCCCATGGCACCTGCAGGGCTGGCTGCAGCTCCCAGGGCACCTGCAGGGCTGGCTGCAGCTCCCAGGGCACCTGCTGCCAGTCCTGCTGCCGCTGCTGCCAGTCCTGCTGCTGCTGCTGCCAGTCTTGCTGCCGCTGCTGCCAGTCATGGTGCTGCTGCTGCCAGTCAAGCTTCTCCCTTGCATGCTCTTCCAGCACTGCTTGTAGACGTTGTTCAGTGGCGCAATGCGCCTGAAAACAACAATGCAACACCACATGCATCGGTATGGGAAAGGGCACAAGCAAGGGCTGGGCTGGACAGGGCTGGGCTGGCTTGCCTGGGCTTGGAAGCCAGCAATGCGGGTCCGCGGAGCACGGCCAGTGGTTAAAAGCTCGGGGCATGACTTAAAATCCTTCAAGTGCGGCTGCCATCGCCCATAAGGTCGACCGACGGCTTCGACGGGTGGAGAAGGGTCGTCGCTTCTATTCTTATCGTTGTGGCGGCCGGAAGCGCCTACACTTTGACGAAAGCCCCGGGCATGGCCAAACTTTTGGTGTGTTTCATGTTTTACCCGTATAAGTACCAGCTGACATTTTCATTCCGCCTACTGACGATACCGTATGTGGAGATGTCCTATGTGGTCACCCCGGGGCTCAGTGCAAGGCATTTGGTACGTTTGGCGTGCAGTTGAAGCTTTTCCAATGTGTCCCACACCACCACTCGCCATAGACCGAGCTGATGCATGTTGAGGTCAAGTCAGCGCCAGGGTGCGAGCTGTGTGATACAGCTAGCTGCTGAAGAAGTTTCGGATCCAAAGCCTCACGACGTACCCCCTCAACCCGGCCATGAGACAAGCCTCTAGCAAGCAGCATGTGGCACACACTGTGGACACCCAGGAGGCACCTGGACATCGCCGAGGCCATCGCCGCAACAGCACGCATACTTAAGGGCGCAAATAAGAGCGATGGAGCGCTCCTGGCGTTGTGTGCTGGTAGGGGCCCCCGAACATTGGACGGGGTCGCGGACCAGCCGATCACCATAGGCCTGTTCCTCTGAGCCGATGCTAACGTGCGCGGCGCTGCGTCAAGGCGTGCCAATCTTACATCGTGAGGCGGTGTATAGAGTTAGTTAGGTCCGTCCGAAAAATGGGTCCTTTTTGGCTTGCTTGTCTAACCTGACCAGTGGCCCAATTCAAATGGTGTGAATGGGCTGTGTGGAGTATACCCAATGCAGATGGACATGGTGCATGAGTGCCTACCACGTACACTATTGCCTGACCGCGAGGTTTATTGTGTGGAGTTGGCATGCAAAACATGCGCCGATTGTAAGCTGAGAACAGCTCAACAAAGGGGGGGACACTACTGTCCCACGACAGGCTGCTGCTGCTGCTGTTGCTGGGCCTTGTGTGGCTTGTCTCGCAGCCGCTTGTAGCCCAGGCCAGGGTACTCCTTGCCCTTGGCTGGCAGAGCTGTCTGCTTTGGCCACCACAAGGCACAGTGCGGGGACACGAACAGTGCAGGGACACACAAGGCGGGGGCGGCCCCTTATTTGGCGCCTGTTCGTTTCCCAGCCATTTCGGCGCTCTTGTCGTTGTTTTCCTTGAAGCGAGCGAGACGCTGCGATAGAACCAACAGGAGCGACGGGTAATCACACAGCGCGTAACTCAATTGGCTCACATTCGGCTAAGGACATGCACCTTTCAGTTTCTTTGCCGGGCCCTTCTTTTGCTTGTCGGTGCGCTTCCGCTGCTTCTTAAGCGTCACGCGATATGAGCTGTCGCTTAAATGTCGCTTTGTTGATCGACTTGGTTAATTGTCACTCGCTATCATAGCATACCCCATAGCCCCAGCCAGCCGCAAAACCCAGCACCGCATCCATTTGGCGTGGCTGAGGCCAATTAGCAACTAACGGTACGAGCGGGACGTGCGGGAACGACTGTGGCACCAGTCGACCGGGAGGAATCTCCAGTGCGAAAATGTAAAATAAGTGTTAATACCTTTCCCCGCACCCTCAGCCGCAGTCCTGGGCCATAGCCGCCTTCACCCTTTGCCTCTGCCTCCTTCCTTTACCTCTGCCTCCTTCAACTCCTCCTCTTTTTCCTCCCACCCTCTGCCTGCACCACCTTTATCTCCACCACCACCACCACCACCACCACCTCCACCCCTTTTCTTCCTCCTCTCCCCTTGTGAGGAAGCGCAAGCTGGGTCTTGCCCACTCTCACACTCATGTCGCCCACACTTCATGTCGCCCACACCTGGCCGGGTGCCAGTGGCTCAAGAGGCGCGGGCAGCAGGGCTGGGGGGCTTCACATAGTCAATACGGTCCACCTTGACCTTGCCTGCCTGCAGCTGGTACATGTATACGGTGGCCTTGGGCCCGTCCACGTCCAGCAGTACAAAGCTGGGCACCGGCTGCTGCTGCTGCTGCTGCTGCTGCTGCTGTGCTGGGGGAGGTGCGGTGCCGCCGCCCGCGCCGTTGACCTTGTCGGTGGGCTCGCTGGGCCTTAGCAGGCTGTGAGCGCCTGTGGCTGAGCCCACCATGACCTGGAGGCCATCCTCACACTTCAGCACCTGCATGCCCAGGTGTGATGCGGGCAGGGGCCACACTAGTGACCAGGTGTGACCAAGTGTGGTGTGGGTGGTTGTGGTGTGGTGTGGTGTGCAGTTGGGAGGGTCCCCGAGGGTCCCGGGTGCAATGGTAATGGTTCACGCGGAGCTATGTAATGTACTTGCTATGTAATGCATGGAAGGGCTCACCCAGTTGATGTCCGTCAATATTTGCATGTTCCCGACAAGCCAGGCTCATGCAGCCCACACCCCTGAGATATGATCACGAGTGCATCATGGGTGCATATTGGGAATCACAACAACTGCATGGTATGCATGGGTGCTTGGTATGCATGGTGCATGGTGTAAAACAGACTAGGGTAAGAGATTGCTTGTGGGGCAATGCCGTACGGATGCGCCGCCACACCACAGCCCACCAGCTAGGGTTCATGGCTAGGGTTTAGGGTCAGGGCCCAGGCCGAGGTCTACCCAGTTGTGTGCTGTAGCCACGCAGCTTGGCAAGCACTATGTGCAGATGACACTGGTGGCAGCGCTTCAACCACCCTCTCCACCAAGCGCAGCAAGCTCCAAGCATGGCTGTCTGACCCTGCCCACCTGGCCTCCTGGCCTGCTGCTGTGTATGGCTCGATGACCTGGGCTGCTACTCCCTACCGCCCCGCCTGCTAACCTTCCACCTCCTTCCCCTACCTGCTGACCTGCCCCTTCCTCACCCCATCTACTGACTTGCCCCCTCCTCACCCCTCACCCCACCTTGTGTTCGTGGGTGTGGCCGGTGACCAGGATGTCCACCCCCAGCTGGCGGTGCAGCAAGGACAGCGAGGCACGCTCCCCCGCAGGCACCACCTGCACAGCCAACAGCACACACACAGCCAACAGCACCCACACAGTACACAGCACATAGCACACACAGCCTCGCTCCCCTCCCCTCCCCTCGCTCACACTCTCCGCCCTCCAGCCCACCTGCTGGCGCTCACCTGCACCCCTCACCACAGCCCTGAACCCTAGCCCTGAACCCTAGCCCTGAACCCCAGCCCTGAACCCTAGCCCTGAACGCTAGCCCTGAACCCTAGTATGTGTATGGGGTCAAGGGCTGGGGTGAGTGCTAGGGTTCTCATGTGCAGCTGCCCTGTTGTGTGTCAAGGGCAAGGTGGGCCCTGCTGATTTGAAAGGTGCTGCTGGGTGCCACCAATGAGTCCAGCGTCAGACCCGCCCCCTGCTAATGCTGCTGACCCCCTGCTCCTGCCACTGCTGCCGCTGCCGCCACGGTTGCCGCTGCTGCTGCCGGTACCGCCCCTGATGTTGCTGCTGCCGCTGCCGCCGCTGCTGCCACTGCTGCCGGTACTGCTGCTGCTGCCGCTGCTGCTGCTAGTCAACCCTGTAGAGGCCAGGCAGAGGACAGACATGCGCACCTGGTGGCCGTGGATGAGGCCAATGCGGAAGTCCCCTCGGGTCACCACCTGCACAGCAGTGTCACCAAATACGGCTCTGTACGGCCGGTTTTTGCGGTATTATCGTTTTGTACGGTACAGTATATACGGAAAAACGGTATATTGGGCACAGTATTTACGAAAAAACGGTATACGGTAAAATACAGTCCAACCGTCTTCGGTCACACTGCTGCACAGCAATGGTCTATGAGTGAGCCATGAGGGTGCTGGAGCGGCCTGCTGGCACGTGTGCAGCTGCAGTCAGCTGCATGCACCGGTGTGCAAGTGCATGCCAATACAGTCATCAGCATCAGCTGTGCAGCTCTGGAGCTGCCAAGGCTGTGAGGTCGCGCAAGCTGCCTGGGAAATGAAACCTGTGGTTCAATGCATTTTCCTAGGCTGTCAGGGGTTCCCTGGCAAGCACTTGCAAAGCTGCTAGATAGTGATATACAGAGTAAACCGAGGGCATGCTCACTGTGTACTCTGGCGAAGTGAACTCGTCAAAGTCGCCTTGGACTAGTGTGACATCACTGGCTATGGAGCGCAGGTAGTCAAGGACGCTCTGGGGTGGAGCAGGGGCCACAGCGCAGTTTGAGAGCCATCATGGTGCAAGGTGCAACCTGGTTCATGCCAGTGTTCTGCAGAGTGCTGGAGAGCAGGAGTAGCAAACAAGCACCTTGCTGCAGAGGTTTCCCACACAGAGAATGGAGTGAATCTTGCCGGGCTTCAGCAACTCCTTGAACTGCTGTGGCAGATCAGGAGTGCGATGGGGAATGTGCAGGTCACCTATGCATAAGATGAGAACCATCACAAAGCAGCCAGGTTGCGGCAGCCAGGGAACTACTCGCGTGCTCAACAGGCGAGTTTAACAGAGTGAACATGTTTTATTGTGTGACAGACAGGCCCAGTTCCCAGTCGCACTACGCGACTAGACAGGTCGACAAGCTCCGATCCAGTCCACCCAGCACAGCGTATAGACATGGACCTTGACCTCGCGTTGACTGGTACAAATGTCGGCAAAGCTGCTGCGACAGCCATTTCGTCAAACCCGAAACTGGCTATTGGAGAGAGGCTGAGCATGTGCGGCCGCTTCGGTATTAACGCCAGTGGTGCGTAAGATATTTCCGCAGCCCTGTTCTGCCCATGCATGCCTCACTAATGTTGGTGCATTGCGTTTACAGGTCACTGGCGTGAGCTTCCAGCAGCCCAACAGTCGCAACAGCCCCACGAGTTTGCTGCAGTGGCGCCTGATGGCAAGCCCATCCAGGGTGCAGCCCACCGCTCCTAACTTGCAAGCTCGCCGCACCATGCTCTATCCGCCGTTTCTCCAGAACTTCATTGTCTTCTAGCCTACAGCCCAGTGGCTACCCTGAGGGCCGCCAGATCAGACAGAATGCTGTCCGTGATGGTGCTGCCATTGGCTCCAAGACGCTGGGCCACAGCCAGCTGCTGTGGGCGGGGCAGTTGCGCAAAGCGCACGAGCAGGTCCCCGTCCAACATGAGCGACCCAGTATATGCATGCAGTGAAGGGAGAACACCTGTGGGCGCATGAGCAAGTTATGGTAGGGGACATGGCACACAGACATAGCATGGCACACAAGCATGGCACGGCAGGGCCAGGGCAGGGCAGCGGACATGTCAGCACAATTCATAGGGCAGGTTAGGAGGTGAGCGTAACCTTGCGTCCCAAGGATTATAGCCAGGCATGATAGTACAGGGGTCGGCACAAGCATCAAGCAAGCCTGAAGCATGGTGATCACCGTCTGTAAGCTTCTATGCAGCAGCTTGTATAGAGCAGCTTCTGTGCTGCAGCAGTTATGGTAGGGAACTGTGTAACGATACTGACGGGGTCAAGTCATGGTTTGAGCGAGGGGGTTCACTCAAAGCATCAGTGCACTGAGGTGGCTGCAGCAGTGGCTGCTAGGGTCATGCTGTATAGGGCTAGCGTGGCCTGCTGCTGCTGCGTGCACTGCTTGGCGCCTTGTGCTGCCAGTGTTCCAGGCTTTGCGACAGCCAGGGTGATGGTAAGTAGCAGCGCTAGTCGGGTTAGGGTTAGGGGTGTGCACTGCACCATCGCGGCCTGCTGCTGCATTGTGCAGGTTGGGTCAGCTTCACATGCCGTGTCTGCCACTCATTTGCACTGTCGCATGGCACAGTGTGGTGGCACAGGTGGCTGCTGCAAGCACCTTGCATGCTGTGAGCCCAACAGCCCCACAGCCGCCCCAGGCAATGACCCGGATGAGGGTTAGGGTTCAGCCCTACCGCTGCCCCAGGCAAGGACCGGGGTAAAGGGTTAGGGCTGAGCCCCACAGCTGCCCTATGTTAGGTGGCGTAAGCCGTCAGCCATTAGGCTGCTTGGCCGCCCTATACATTGCAACAACAGTGTCAGAATGAGCCCCTCAGCCACCTCAGGCACTGACCAGACATCTCAACCGACAGCTCCAGGGGCACTGGCATCCTCGTCCTGCAGCTGCCCTGCAGCTGCTGCCGCCCTGACCACCTGGCAGCCGTGGTGTCCCCCCCTCACCCCCCAGCAGCCACTGCCACCACACCCTCCAAGGCGTTGCATGCACCAGTGTTTATGTTTTCGAAGTCAGTGTTATGAAGCAGCCGAGGCCAGCCAACGCAAGGGTCCGTTTAGTAACGAAAGCCAGGCCTAGAAAACAAGCTTATGGTTCCGATCGTTACGTATTACGCAAAAAAAACCCACTGGCAGGCACCCTAGGGCAGCAGCAGGCAGGCACCTGAGCTGCAGGGGACGCACCTGGGGGAGGTGTGGCAGTGTCAGGCGCCTGCTGGCTGCCCCAGGTCTCTCCCCCCCCTAGGGAGCGGGGGGGTCAGCAGGTGGCGGCGCCTGCAGCCAGGCCCACAGCACCACACTGCCGCAGCGGCCCAGGCCAGAGCTGACTGACAGCGTGCAGTGGCCTGATGATGATGGTGGCTTACACCGCTGTGGCCTGGACCTCACAAACACCAGAGTCAAGTAGAGGGGCGGCAGCCTTTGGCCAGGTGAGGGTGGAGGTGCCATCGGCCTGTACCGCCTCCCCCACACTGCAGGTGCGGTCAGGTGCTGTGTTGCAGCACGTAGCCACTAGCTCCGCTCCCCAAAGCTGTTGTATCTATGTTGCAGTGTGTGCCAGTGTGTTGCTGCTTGATCAGTTTGCGCTGCGCTGATGATGACAGCAGGCAATGCAGTGTGTTGCTGCTGCTGATGGCTCAGCTCCCCGGGAAGGAAGTGCGTTGCAGAAAGTCCCGAACCCCTAGAGGGGGAGGGCGGCCAGGCGGTGTAAGCCACCTAAGGCTGCTGCTGATGGCTCAGCTCCCTGGGTTACCAGCATGGTGTGCCTCCCTTTCCTTTCCTTTCCTTTCCTTTCCCCCACCCTCCCACTGCATCACCACTGCCTAGGCCCATTGGCCAGCACTAGCTGCGACAATTATCACCCTGGTGCTGGCTCGGGTCTTGTAGGCTAAAACTAATACTTCATGACGAATACTTGGTTTTAAACGGCCCGCAGCGTCGAATAGCCGCGGCTGCTTTGTAACAAACAACTTGGAACACAGAAAAAAAACCCGGAGAATAAGGGAAGAAAACACCACCGCTGCCCACCATAATTAACCTTGCCCCCCCCCCTTACACAAACACACCTCTACGTCACCATCTCCGTCACCACCACCAGCGCATGACCACCACAGCAAGCAGCCTCACCCCCACCACCATCGTCCATCACCCCATCACATGGCCACCACCACTACTGCTTCACCAGCCTCCCCCCCCCCTCCCCTGGACCTCCCTCCCCTTACCCCTGGCCACGTACTTCTCACTCAGCCAACCCCTCCCCCTGGCCAGGTCGCCACCTCTCTCCCCCGGGCCCTCCCCAGCCCCCCCTCCCCAACTGTGGCCCCCTGCCGCCCTTCCCCCTTCCGGCCCCCTCTCCACCCTGTCCCCAGCCCCCCCTCCCCGCAGCCCCCCTGGCCCTGACCTGAAGCTGCGGGGGTTGAGGCCAGCAGTGTGCGGCAGGGCGCTGTGCAGCAGGGCCTGGAGCGCGGCCAGCCGCCCCGCCGCCGCCATGTCCCACACCGGCAGCCAGGTGTGGAGGCTGCCGTCCAGGCTGCCCAGCAGCAGGCCCTGCCTGCAGACAAGCCGAGATGGAGGGGGGGGCGGTGGGTGGGGGGCGAGGTCACACTGCGCATGGCAATGCCCGCGTTCCTTTTGTCTAACTAAAATCTTTCCATGCTCACGTGTACTTAAGTGTAACACTACCTGACCATAACTCATAACCGACCCAACAGAAAAACAACCCCCAACAGAACTCCCAACCATGTAGCTACTGCCCGTGAGGCTGCTTGGCTGACCTCCCCTCTCATGGGGAAGTCATGCAGCCCATGAGTCTTCTTTGTGTAGTGGCTACGGAGCTGTGAATGGTGAGCCGTCCTCCCCCTCTAGGGGTGCGGGGCCAGCCACAGCCTGCAAGACTGGGCAGGGATGGGGCTCTTCACCATCACCCTCACCATCACCCCCAGGCCTTCCACTGCCCCACACCCCCGTCTGGTCCAACTGGTCAGCCCCCCTCCCCCCCCGCACCGCACCCCCGTCAAGCTTACTCTTGACCCCACCTCTTCCCCCTGACCCACCTACCCCCTCCCCCTCTCTCTGTGTGTATGTGGGTGTGTGGGGGGGTGTGACGCACCCTGACCATCTCCCCCACCCCAGGGCGGACCCCCCCCACCTCCATCCCTCCCCCCTCTCACCCTCTCCCCCGCCCTCTCCCCCCCCTCTCCCTCCCCCTCCCCCCAGGGGCCCCCTCCCCCCCGACTCGCCTGTTGCTGCCGTCCTGCACCACCAGGCGCAGGCTGAGTAGCCGCGTGACCAGGTGGCCGCAGTGCAGGCTGCCGCCCGGCACAAGCTTCTGCCCGTTCCAGCTGGCTGGGTGGCTGCAGGGGTGGGGGGACGGGGGGGTGGGCAGAGGAGGGGCAGTGGGGGCAGCTAGCCCCTCCCCCCAGCCCCTCTGCACCCCCCGCCCCACTCCCTGCCGCCACTCTCAGCCGCAGCCCATCAGCGCCCCACTGAGTCCAGGCCCATCCCTGCCGCCACTCAGGCTGCCACCCCCCCAGGCCCCCCCCCCCCTGACCTGTGACAGCCAACCTGCCTGCCTCTGCCTGCCATGCCTCACTCCTGTTCAGCCTCATCCCCTCCTGATGGATGTTGACCTCCACTCCCCTCCCCCAGCCAGCCCCCCCTCCTCCCCACCCGACTGC
>JASKMD010000009.1:5429142-5457637 GCA_030144725.1 Haematococcus lacustris
AACAGCATGTCTGCTTAGCCCAGCTGAAAGCAGCATGTCTAACGCAGCTCCACAGGTGCCACGCGAGGTGGGCTGCACTAGCATGTGCCGCGCTGCAGTGGGTAGCCATCACTTTTGAGCACAAGTGAAGATGCTGCCTGTCACATCGCAGAACATCGACTTGACTAAAAGTCGGGTTGGGTTGGACTTGGTAGCCACCCCGCTATGGCTGTACGACACGCACTCGGGCTGCAATGTATGGGGCAATCGGTGAGGCAATCATGTCTATTGCTGTGAGTAAAGCAACCTTGAACTCTGAGTTGTCTGTCCCGGCGTGTTGCAAGCGCAGAGCGGCTCTGGAGCTCTTCGCCACGGATCAGCAGGCTTTTACAGTCGCACAGTTGCCACTGCTCGATTCTCAGCCAGAGCAGCAACAGGCATGGAAGGACTTGAATGAGAAACTTCATGCCAGTGTCGAGGTAGGGCTATGCATGCAAAGCTGCACAAGTTGCCAAGCAACATTGGAGGAGGCGATGTGTGTGACACTGCACTGCAGCTTGGCTCACAAGAGATGTCTATGTACGTGACCAGCAAGCAGCGTGTACCAGGCTTCTTGGACTTCATGCGGCCAGGCAACCCCAGAGCACTATACAAGGCAGTTTTCCGGCCCGTCATCGCTACAGTAGACAGTGGCACTATGCAAAACATTGCCCTAGTTCAGGTAAATCCTCGCAAGATTGAAGCGGGCTGCGGGATACCTGCACGCGTGACTTCACACTGTAACTTCACACTGTGTAATGTGCGGCTCCAGGTTGTCCAGCAGAGCTTCACAGACATTGAGGAAAACCATCTGAGGATGGTAGAGATCTGCAATAACCATCCAATGGTGCGCATGAGGAGACTTAACTGTAGCAGACCTGCGGTTCAGTACCATCCACGACTAATATATATCCCATGCACTCAGCCATCACGTTAACATATATCTGCCTTGCCAATGCTGCCTGCAGTTCCAGTTCCTCTTTGATGACAGCGGCAAGCTTTTAGCAGCCAACAAGAGGGCCATGTACAACATGAAGGGTACGTGCTGTGCCTGGCCTCAGCATGATGCCCAGCCATTGAACACCTGGCAGCCTGTTTTGCAGAGCATCTGGGGTCGTGTGAGAACTACAACTTGCAAATGTACCTTTCCATTGGCGAGTGTGATGGCAGCAGATGGCCTGATGACATGTATCAGGAAGCAATGCGGGCCATCTTTAAGGAGGACAAACCCTGCCACAGGTGTGCCAGCTTCCAGCACCTGCTGATCCCTACTTATACCCAGGAGGCGATGTCACTCACTCTCGCACTCCCAAAGGGCACCTCCCAAGGGCACCTCCCACATCATTCACTCATCAGCACTGCCCCTCTTGCGAAAGCCATTGCTGCAAACACCTGCTATTGCTGGCATATGCTCGCACCATTGCTGAAACCACTTGCTACTGCTGGCATGGACAGGTTTCCACAGCTGCGGTGGAGCAAGCGCCACCCTGGCAAGTACCGCTGGGTCCTGTATGAGATGTGGCCCATGACGGATCCCATCACACAGCAGAGGGCCGTCCTGGTTTGTGAGCAGAACATCTCTCAGGTCAAGGCCTTGGAAGAGCAGTTCAAACGCACCAATGAGAGGTAGGGGCATCCCTGCCTTCGTTGTCATGCTACCAGCACCTTATCATAGCTAGGTTGTCCAAAGGCCGGAGTCACAGCCAACTAGCCATCTAGCAGGGCTGTGACTGCCATCTGCATAATAATCACAGGTACTTGTCACCATGGGTTGATGCCACGCGTGCTGCAGCTGCTGCTGTGCTACCTGACTCCCAGGTTGGAAGCTCAGCTCGAGGAAGCACTTGCCCAGCGAGATCCAGTCCACAAGCCAGCCATTGACATTGACACCCCAGCTGACAAAACCTTGAAATTGTTGGACAAGATCATGCGCGGCCAGGAGGTGCGCGCATGGACCTGCGCAAACCAGGCTAGCCCCAACATCAACACACATGCTTCCAGAACATCGATACATATCTTCTGCCGCACGTTGCTGTGCAATTCCTTGCCCTGGCTGGTGGTGCAGGTCATGTTGCTGTGCAATTTGCCCTGGCTGGTGGTGCTGGCTTGCCCTGGCTGGTGGTGCAGGTCATGTTGCTGTGCAATTTGCCCTGGCTGGTGGTGCTGGCTTGCCCTGGCTGGTGGTGCAGGTCATGCTGCTGTGCAATTCCTTGCCTTGGCTGGTGGTGCTGGCTTGCCCTGGCTGGTGGTGCAGGTCAGCGCCCGGGCTGCCATGGAACTCAGAGATGCCATCCTCCAGGCCGGTGACCTGCGCCAGCCTGTGAACTTCAACGAGCAGATGATGAAGAACAGCCAGACAATGCTAGACTCAGAAGTGTCCCAGTCCCTCATTCAGCTGCTTAGCAGCAAAAGACCCACAAAGGTAACGAAGGCAGCAGGGAGGGTATGACAGGTATAGCAGACCAGGGTGCTTGCATGGCACAAGGCAGGCTGCTTCAGGCTGCATGTGTATAGCCAACCTTGTGTATGCACTCAGGGTGTCATTGCCTGCTGCAGGTGGAAGAGGAACCAACCACTTTCACCAGCTCAGACTCAGGCGCTTGCGAAGACATGCCCCACCTGCGCATCAAAACCCAGCCGGTCACGCAAGAGAGTGTGCGGCAGCTCATTGCGCTGTCGCGGAACCTGCCAGACGAGGTGCTGTCGGTGCTGGCCAAGGTGGACGACTGGCAGGTGGGTTTGCCTGCTGTTTGGCTTGCATGGCCAGGAGGTTGCGAGCCGACCTTGCACCTATGAGAGCAGCTTGTGGCACCTATGAGAGCAGCTTGTGGCCTTCGTCAAGAATAAAGTACTGGCATATTCCATCGTTGCACACAGCTGCTCTACCGTTGTCCACATCTCAAGGTTTGGATGCCTGCCAGTTCAGCCACCACAGCACTGGTCGCTGCCAGGACACAGCTTGTTGCCAACTAACACAGGTTGGATTATGCCACAGTTGGTCATCTGTGCTGCTCCTGCAGTTTGACGCATTCAAGCTGTCAGAGGTGTCTGGGGGAAGGCCCCTCAGCCTGCTGTCCTTTGCCCTGTTCAAGCGATGTGACATTGTCACCAAGTGGCAGCTACATGAACACAAGCTGGTCAAGTTCTTGATGAAGATCGAAGACGGGTGAGTGGGGGAGGGTGGGGCCCGAATCAATGTGGCAATGTGATTATGGGCAAGGCCCAAGTGATCGTTACAACATTTGTGCATTGCGTGCCCCTTGCTGAGTGTTTTCCTGCCGTCCCACTGCCTGCAGCTACCCGAAGAACCCCTACCACAACAGGGTCCATGCAGCAGACGTGTTGCAGTCCTTGCATGTCCTGGTCGTGCGGGGCGGGCTCATAAACTTTGGGTATTGCGACGAGGTCGGGCTGGTCAGCTGCTATCTCTCCTCGGTGGGTGAGCTTTCCACAACCCATTGCCTTGCTACCACACAACT
Organism: Haematococcus lacustris; assembly: GCA_030144725.1. Classification (NCBI taxonomy): domain Eukaryota; kingdom Viridiplantae; phylum Chlorophyta; class Chlorophyceae; order Chlamydomonadales; family Haematococcaceae; genus Haematococcus; species Haematococcus lacustris. The sequence continues at coordinate 5,432,640 of JASKMD010000009.1, forward strand.
CTTGCCCTGCCAGCCTGTGGCCTTAACCTCTGGGTTGCTGTGCCACAGATCATTCATGACTACGAGCACAAGGGCGTCAACAATGACTACCTGATCCGAGTGTCTGACAGCCTGGCAGTGCTGTACAATGACAGGCAAGTCACACCACTCTTATTCCCGTGCTTGCATACTGGGATGGGCCAGTGCCAGTGGCAGGGTGACCAGTCCAGTCCCAGCCCTAGTGGCAGGGTGATGGCGCTTGGCAGCTGGACTATCTGGCTCAATTTGGCTTGCGCCCTTGTGTTTTGTGCCCCTCTACAGGTCACCCATGGAAAACCATCACTTGGCAGCTTCATTCCACCTTATCAACAGTGACGAGTACAATTGGATGCCCAAGGTTAGATAGCATCCTTGGTGCTAGCACGCTGGGCACCCCTACCTTGCCATCATGCTGCCACTGTCGTTGTCATCACCACGATGAGCAGCAGCAGCATGGCATGGCAGCCATGCTAAGAAAGGCGGCCATGCAAACACCTTGCCTGGTGCGCTGCAGGTCACTCACAAAGTCCGTGAGGCCATCCGCAAGCAGGTCATTGACATGGTCCTTGCCACGGACATGAAATCTCACTTCAGCATACACTCCATGTTCCAGGCAAGTGGTCAACCTGGCCTGCAATGGCAGGGACATGTGCATGCCAGACAACTTTTGCAGGTTGTAGGCGCTAGGAAGGTCTTAGTGCTTTATATTGGTACAATGGGCTGCTTCACCTCAGGCATGGAAGGCTGCAGCTACCAGGGCTGCTGCGCCTTGTCCAGGCTGTAAGGCCTGCCGCTTGTGATGCATGAGGAAGAGAGCAGGTCAGCTGCTGTGCGCCCGCAGGCCAAGATGCAACTGAATGGCAGCCGACCCAGCGGTGGCAGCGACCCAAAGAGCATGCGCAACTCGCCCCACAACACATCAGAGGGCAGCGGGGCGCACAAGATTGTTGACGATGACCAGCGGAGCCTGGTGCTGCAGGTGGGGCAGGCTCTTGGCAGCATCAGGCCAACTGCATCGGCAGCACCAGGCCTATGCCTTGCTGTGGACCAAACAGCTGGTTTGAGCAATCGCTAGGCAGCTGCTAGGCTGGGGCAGCTGGGTAGCTACTTTGGCTCAGTGCAGGGTGTGTGCTTTTGTGCACAGCGCTCAGCCATGCCTCTGCTGCCAAAGATGTTTGTGAAATTGCTTGGGGTGCATGGCTGCTGTTTGCATCCCATCTGTGTCAAGGATGAGTCCTAGAAGCGAAGGTCCCATAGGGTGAGTGTGGTCAGGGCCAGGGTGACAAGTGTGAACGTGTTTCAGTGGGGTGGTGGCAACGATGCACTCCTAGCTGAGCAGCAGCATGCTCACTCGTGAACTCCTGCTGGCTGCAGGTAGCGCTCAAGTGCGCAGACCTTGGCCACCTGGCCTCACCCCGGGCAGTGCACAAGAAATGGGTGTGCTACTTGGAGGAGGTGGGTGCAGTGTCTAGCAGCTGGTGTAGGTGCTGGGCACCATACAGCCAGGTACTCCAGGCGCTCAGGCTCAATGGCTGTGGCGGGTGTGAGGGCCTTGTGATGCAAGTCCCGCATGTCCACTTGACGCTTGCCATGTCAGACTGGTGAGTTGGGGTGAGTGATGGTATGTTGCAGGAGTTCTTCCGGCAGGGCGACCGCGAGAAGGCAAACGCGCTCAGTGTGTCTCCACTCATGGACAGGGAGAAGAATGGGATCACCAAGTCACAGGTGTGTTTGCTCTGAAGACCTTGGCTAAGAAGCCGCAGGTGCTTGTTTGCTCAGTGTCCGCTGCATTGTGACCTGCTCAATGTGGCACCATGTGCATAGCATCTGCTCTGACCACGCGGTCGTGGTCTGCACTCAGCCTGCACTCAGTCTTAGTCTGTACAGATACAATAGGATTGGAGGAGATGGCACCTGCACTGACCACTCAGTCCCGGTCTGTCCAATTGAAACGAGGTTGAAGGAGAGGAGGGTGCAGCCAGTATTGCAGCTGCTGCCTAAGCTGCCTCACAGCCTGCCTGGTCCCAGCATGTGCCAGCATGCATGCCCGAGCCCCCACTGTCTGCTGTTGGCTCCCCTTTGAGACCACAATGCGTACACCACACAGGCAGTATGTGCTATTGAGCTGATGGAGGCTCTCCTTGCCTGTTTGCCAGCAAGGCATGGCCCTCTGCCTCTGCCTGTCTTCCTACGTGCCTATGCGTCTGCCTATGCGTCTGCCTATGCGTCTGCCTATGCGCCTGCTTGAGTGTCTGTGCCTGTTTGTGTGCTCTGTCATCTACCTCCAGGTGGGCTTCTTTGACATTGTGGCGCTCCCCCTGTTCCAAAGCTTTGCCCAGGCGTTCCATGACGCCACCCCCATGTTGGATGCCGTCAAGGACAACTACCAGGTCAGTCTGGGGCGCCGGTGCAGAACAGTCACGCAGCATATTAGCCCCCTAGCCTTCCTGCCTGTCTGCTTGTGTTGTGTGGGAGACCCCGCACTCAGTTGAGGCATGGCTGCCTGTTTGCAGATGTGGCGCGAGGAGGTGGGCGCTGGGCACAGATAGCAACGCTGGGCACAGATACAAGCAACCCCTCCCTACAAGGCTCTCAGCCTTGTTCATAAGTGGCAGGCCTGCGCAATGCTGTGGCCACGCAATTGATGATGGCAAGGGCTGGTGGGATGTATGCGGACCAGGCCTAAAAGCCCAAAGTAGGAATGACCCCTGCCGTACTCAAAGTATGAGAGAAAGTGCATGTGCTAGGTTGTCACACTTGCCTGCGGCTCTGTGGGGGGGTGCGTCAGGCAGGCCTTGACGACGGATAACAGTCCTTAGCCATGGCATAGTTCTGAACGAAAGAAGTCATGCCCTAGACAGGGATGGACGGATCTTAGACATTTGCTTCATCACAGCTAGTGTGCTAGTGTGACAGGCCTGTATTTGTTTCATTATGAACACAAGGTGCTAGCGTGCATCCAGCCAATCGAGGACCTCCTGGAAGACAAGGGCGGCCCTGCAGCGCACTGGGCGTCATGTGGAGTGACGTCAAGGTTGGCGCTGGCAGCAGGAAGCAAGGCCAAGCAGCTTGGGCCATGAGGCAGCCGCCGTCAACAGTACTCCAGTTTCATGGGGCCTCGTCACACTCTGGCTCACACAGTAACACAGTGAAGCGAGTCGCTAGATTTACACCAAGGCACTGATAGCCGATGCGAAGCATCCAGTGTAACCCCTGACAGCCTGGCTGTGTCCCAAGCTTGCCAAGAACCCTAGAATGCATGGCTTTCGGGAGTTTGTTGAAACCCTCGCGCCTTTGCGCAATGACGCGCCGGCCCACACGGCTGCCGTCATGACCGGCCAAGAGCACAGGCACATCGCGCCTGGACCTGGCACCTTGGCTAGCCATCGCGCAGGTGACACGCGGCACCCCACAGCCAGCTACTCACGCCAGTTTACCACGTACCAGCGTGCGTGTGTGTGTATGTTGCCTGCAGCACCTTGGCCCTCAACCTTGAGCCTTCATTGCAGTCGAACACACTAATTGTGAACCACTACAAAACAGTGCTTTTGTCTGTTTGGAGTTCCCATCGCATGGCATGCACATGGCCTATACATGGCATACACACGGTCACGGTCGCCTACCACCTACAGCATTGCCTGACCCCTTTGACAGGGCGATGCATAGAGTTGGCATGACAAAACATGCACTAAGTGTAAGCTGATGACAGCTTCAAGTGGGGGGGGGCGCACACACTACTGTGCCACAGCAGGCTGCTGCTGCTGGGCCTTGGTTGGCTTGTCTCGCAGCTGCTTGTACCCCAAGCCAGGGTACTCCTTGCCCTTGGCTGGCAGAGCTCCCTGGTCTGGCCAGAAGCACAGCTCCAGTGGGCGCCACCTGCTCTCCCCAATGCGCTGCATGTTCAATGCTGCGTTGCAGTCCCTGTCTACCCACCTGCCTGGCTGCGGTGCTGGCTTGCGGTCCTTGCCCGACTGGTGCATGCGGAGGAGAGTCAATCTGGCCCATAGGCGCCGCAGCCTACTTGTTGCCTGCAGCATAGGCCACCAAGGAGCGTGCGTGTGCGTGCATGTACCATTTCCGCCTCGCTCTGCACCAACCATGCGGCAGCCGACCCTGTCAAGCACCCGCCATGGCTCCCTTTGCATGCATGGGCAGCATGGGCTACTGCATGGGCAAGCTCCCACTTGGAACAACTGTGCCCCTTGCCCGACTGGTGCATGTGGAGGAGTGTCAATCTGGTCCATAGGCGCCGCAGCCTACTTGCCGAAGCTTTTTTTCTTTTTTGGTAGCAAACTGGCGATTGTGCAGGTCAATGACCCTGGCTTTGCACAACCTAGTGATTTGACATGGCTTAAGGCTCGCGGGCTTCACGAGCTAGCTGATTTCACTGGCATTGGATTGGCGTTGGTGAGTCCAGGGGCGGAGTGGGCAGACACAGCAACCCATTTAAGGCAGGCAATGCCGCTTTGCCTTACTGGGTGGCTGCATAGGGCCGTTCCTTCATCACCTTGTTCATGGCAGCCAGCGCCGCCATCCCACCCAATCTGCACATGCGAGCGTGTTAGATGCTGCACCCTTCAGCATCTTGTCTTCAGTTGTGGCCACCTGCTAGGTCTGGCTGCTGGAGCCGTATACGTCATTGGGAAGCAGCGGCTGAGGCTGGTGCTGGTCGCTTCCATGCAGGACGCACATGAGATGTGAAGTGTGCGCCAGAGAAATACTGGCAGCTCCCCACCGGTGCTGAGCGGCTTGTGCTGTTGGTAGTAGAGTCCGTCCGTGGTCAGCTTCCGTCCGTGAGCAGTGTTCGTGAGCAGCATGTCCAGCTGCAGGTAGGAACCGGTCCTGAGCATTGTGTTGCTGCCAGTAGCATGCCGAAACTGTGTAACAATGGTGATGGGGCTGCTGCTGCTGCTGCTAGTGATTCCAGCCCACGAGCTGCCCGCAATGTGTTTCATGCCTACATCGGCCAACAGCATGTGTTACATGCAAACATCTATCACCCGACTCTTGCAAGGGGGTGGGGGTAGGAAATTAGGTATTAGTACTGGCTGTAGGTCACAGACACTCAGTTCGGAGTACAGATAACACAGCTCCTACCCATTAGTAAGGGAATCATGTGCTGTTAGTGGTTGTGGCAGCTGGTTGTGGTTTGTGGCTGGTGGCTGTTGGTTTGTGGCTGGTGCTCCCAGTGGTTGCGGCAGCTCCCAGCTGGCTGGGAGGTGGGAGGCTAAGGAAAAGGTATTTAGGAGGCTGCTGGGGGGATGGGTGGTGGAGGAGGAGGTCACATGCAGACAAAGGCACAAGGCAGCTTCACATCGAAATAGAAAGTGCGACGTAGAGCGCTGCGCTGACAGTGTGCGTAGGGCGACGGCAGAGATCGACATGCTGCTCGCGATGGTGGTGCAGTTAGGCTGCGAGGCGTATCTGTAGCTGGACCCACAAAACATTAAGGTGTGTTTGAATTGCATGCGCTGTGCATACATACATAACTTCACTAATTACCGAGGCCAGTTGCGCTATGTTCTCAGTTGATATTATGTCCACATAAAGGGGTAGGCAGCAGCCACACTAGGGGTACTGGCACACCATCACTGTACTCGACCCTGCCTGGGCTGGCCGGTGGCATGGCATCGACGTGCATCGTGAACCAGGTATCATCGCTGGACCCGCGCGCTGCACGCAGCATGCCCCATTTGCCGACATGCTTGCTTGCTTACCCAGGTCCATCCGCCCACTGGGGTGACACACGCGGTAGCAGGCTTCTTCACGCGCGTCGCGTCAGGCCGCGACGCCGCCGATGTTGCGGTGGCCCGCTCTACCCATTTGGACCTGTACAGGCATGTCACCTCCAGCCCACCTGGCGCTGCAGCTCCAGGCTCTTCTGCACCTTCGTGTGACAGCAGGACTGACCCATTGCCAGGGTCCAGCCTGGCCAGCCTCACCCACTCATCGCACCTCCCCTCCTCCCCTCCTCCCCTCCTCCCCTCCTCCCCTCCTCCCCTCCTCCCCTCCTCCCCTCCTCCCCTCCTCCCCTCCTCCCCTCCTCCCCTCCTCCCCTCCTCCCCTCCTCCCCTCCTCCCCTCCTCCCCTCCTCCCCTCCTCCCCTCCTCCCCTCCTCCCCTCCTCCCCTCCTCCCCTCCTCCCCTCCAGTCATACATCAAGCATCAATCCAAAGACTTGCTCTTATTGCTCTCAGGTACTGTATACTGTCTGTTTGTATGTATGTATTGTGTGCATGCTTGCATGTCTGGCGTGTTGCCTGTGCAGGCCAGTGTGTGACCAGGCAGATGTTAGTCAGGCCCGCCATGCAAGGCTGGAGCACCTGGGCAGCTACCCCTTGAACGGCGTGGTGGAGAGCCTGGCCTGCCTGCCCAGCAGGGCCCCTCAGCTGCAGCGAGACTCCCTGCTCCTCACCTTCAGGTCAGCTCTGGATTGCGCCCGGCAGGAATTGAACCCTGCGCCTCACCCTGAACTCAGCCTCATGAAGGGTGGAGAGCTGGAGATATACACACACATACACACACACACACACGCACACTGCTGCCATTTTCACCCCAGTTCTTTCTTTCTTGATGTTTTTTAATCTTGTTGCTTCATTCACCAACTCAGCACATGCCGCCCCCCAGGACACCTTCAAATGTGTTGGTGGCTCCTGACTTGCCACTGGTTGCGGCAGCGGTGATGAGGCAATGCAGTGATGAGGTGGGGTAGAGCAGCAGGGCCACAGGGCTGCAGTGGCATGACCTGGACCTGAGGGGCACCTGGAGGAGGTACCTGGAGCTGCACTGACACTGACACCCTGGACCCTGGACCTGGCTCTAGCCCCACCCCCACCCCCTCCCCCTGCCCCCACCCCCTCCCCCTGCCCCTGCCCTGGCCCTACTGCTGTCAGGGACGCCAAGCTGTCCGCCCTGTCCTGGGACCCCTGCAGCCACCAGCTGGTCACCAGCTCCCTGCATTACTTTGAGGGGGACGCCAGCCTGAAGGTCGGCTGCCAGCAGGCAGGGGGGCAGCAGCAGGGGGAGAGCAGCAGGCAGCAGGGGCAGCAGCAGGGGGAGAGCAGCAGGCAGGGGGACAGCAGCAGGGGGAGAGCAGCAGGCAGGGGGGGAGGGAGGGAGGGTTGCTGATCAACGGGCTTTGTGGATGTGATTCTATCCAAACAAGATGTAGCGGATTCGCTACTGCAATGCCCCTGCCCCTGCCCCTGCCCCTGCCCCTGCCCCTGCCCCTGCCCCTGCCCCTGCCCCTGCCCCTGCCCCTGCCCCTGCCCCTGCCCCTGCCCCTGCCCCTGCCCCTGCCCCTGCCCCTGCCCCTGCCCCTGCCCCTGCCCCTGCCCCTGCCCCTGCCCCTGCCCCTGCCCCTGCCCCTGCCCCTGCCCCTGCCCCTGCCCCTGCCCCTGCCCCTGCCCCTGCCCCTGCCCCTGCCCCTGCCCCTGCCCCTGCCCCTGCCCCTGCCCCTGCCCCTGCCCCTGCCCCTGCCCCTGCCCCTGCCCCTGCCCCTGCCCCTGCCCCTGCCCCTGCCCCTGCCCCTGCCCCTGCCCCTGCCCCTGCCCCTGCCCCTGCCCCTGCCCCTGCCCCTGCCCCTGCCCTGCCCCTGCCCCTGCCCCTGCCCCCTGCCCCTGCCCCTGCCCCTGCCCCTGCCCCTGCCCCTGCCCCTGCCCCTGCCCCTGCCCCTGCCCCTGCCCCTGCCCCTGCCCCTGCCCCTGCCCCTGCCCCTGCCCCTGCCCCTGCCCCTGCCCTGCCCTGCCCCTGCCCCTGCCCCTGCCCCTGCCCCTGCCCCTGCCCCTGCCCCTGCCCCTGCCCCTGCCCCTGCCCCTGCCCCTGCCCCTGCCCCTGCCCCTGCCCCTGCCCCCCACCCCCCGCCACCTGTCTGCCTGCTGCCCTGTCGGCCTCCTTGCCTATGGCTGTGTAGGGTGGGCGGGTGGTGTTCCCTGGACCCCCCAGGGTGCTGGCCGACTGCCAAGGCCGCTTTGCCGCCGTGCTGCTGTACGGCCACCACCTGGCCATAGTGCCTGCTCTGGAGGTGAAGGGGCGGGGCATTGCAGCAGAGTCCTAGGGCAGCAGCAGCAGCAGCAGCAGCAGCAGCAGCAGCAGCAGCAGCAGCAGCAGCAGCAGCAGCAGCAGGAGCAGCAGCAGCAGCAGGCACAGCAGCAGCAGCAGGAGCAGCAGCAGGCACAGCGGCAGCAGCAGCAGCAGGAGCAGCAGCAGGCACAGCGGCAATGGACCCGCTGCCCAGCACTGCCATCAGGGTAAGCATGGCCGCTGCTGCTGCTGCTGCTGCTGCCGCTGCAGGTGGATCAGTTGCAGCTCCCAGCCCCCTCCCCCTCCTCACTGCCCCTCCCCCACAGCTCCTCCCCCCCGCCCCCCCTCCCCGCACCAGCCCCTGCCCTTCCCCTCCACAGCAGCGGCCTGCCTCTAGGGGGGGCTGCCACATTAGGCAACAGCTACCTGCTGAACCTTGCCAAACTAGGCGCTGCCGCCGGGGCTGGGGGGGCTGGGGGGGTTGGGGGGGTGGGAGGGGGGGTGGCAGGGGGGGTCACCTCCCCCCGCGCCCTTGGCAAGTCAGGCGGCAGCGGGGCAGTAGGTCAGGCCGCGGGGGGTGAGGGGCGTGTGCGCGGCAGCCTGGGCAGCAGTGGGGGGCCCGCAGGGGGTGGGGGAGCAGGGGGGAGGAGGGGGGGGCTGACGGTGGAGGGGGGCGGGATCAGCGCTGTGAGGGATGCGGTGCTGCTGAATGGCTACACGGAGCCAGTGCTGCTGGTGCTGCACCAGCCGGCCCCAACCTGGGCAGGCAGGGTCAGGTGAGGAGGGGGGGTGGGGATGTCAGTGGTGGGCCTGCCCTGCCACTCAACTCACCCTGATGCTGACACCACCATGGGTCTGACTTGTGTATGAGACCCTGGCCCTGGCCTTGGCCTTGGCCCTGGCCCTGGCCCTGGCCCTGGCCCTGGCCCTGGCCCTGGCCCTGGCCCTGGCCCTGGCCCTGGCCCTGGCCCTGGCCCTGGCCCTGGCCCTGGCCCTGGCCCTGGCCCTGGCCCTGGCCCTGGCCCTGGCCCTGGCCCTGGCCCTGGCCCTGGCCCTGGCCCTGGCCCTGGCCCTGGCCCTGGCCCTGGCCCTGGCCCTCCACCATAACTGTTGTCTTGCCTCACCCGCTACCTACCCTGCCTTGCCTCTGTCCGCCGCTTTCCTCCTGTCCACCCCCCTCCACCAAGGCTCTCACTGCTTGCCTCTCACTGCTCCCTGTGCTCGTGAATGACTATGTGCCTGTGCTTGCGCCACTGACAGTCGCTACGCGTCCGACTGTCCGTGCTGTTTCAGCCGTTGCCTGCCACTGCTGCCTGCTCAATTTCACAGGGAGCGCAAAGACTGCTGCACCCTGACCGCCATTTCGTTGTCTATCAAACGCAAGAAACAGACGGTACTGTGGAGTAGCCAGGGTCTGCCTGCGGACGCAGCCCTCCTGGTGCCGTGTCCCACCAAGCCTGCAGCGCTGCTGCTGTGCCCCTCATATATTCTCTTCGTGCAGCAGGTGAGCCGGGAGGCGGAAATCCTACCGCGAGTCACACCGTCCCTCAGTGAAACCACCGGGTGCTGGCAGCAGGGTGCGTTACGGGGTGACGACGGCGTCGAGCGAATGTACGCACGTCGTTGCGCGACAACATGTTAGCAATTTGCCGACCACTGTTAGACGAGAAGACCATATCTGTAGGATTCAGGAGTGCTCCAGAAAATGCCCATGCGGACTGAGTTTATGCGCGCGGCTGCGCTGCGATGCAGGGCAGCCAAGTTGCGGTTGTGGTCAACAGCCGAGGCGTGGCGGGCGTACAGCAGCCACGCGTGGAATTTGACCCCCTGTACGAACCACCTCACGTCACGGCCACCAACGCAGCGCGCCGCTACGCCCTGAACGTCAGTCCAGAGGTGCGTTGGTGACTCTTCGTCTCCCCCGGGCAACAGTCCCTTGACAGCCGGTACTGTGTCTGGGTGTTCGCGACAGGTGCTGCCGGGCTGCGCGCTCCACGCGACCCGTGCGCCCGGCATCGAGGTGGATCTCCGCGGCGCTTGCTGTGCCTGGCTGACCCCGACATGCTGCCTAGTCAGCTGTGCAGGCGGGCAGCAGCTGGCGGTGCACCTGCGCCTCGACTGCGCCCCCGACAAGCGTCTGCAGGTAACTCATAACCCCCTCATCACACGTCACACCCCGCCAGCCTGCCTTTCCCTCCAGCCAGCCATCGCAGAGGTGGGCAAGCCAACAGCCTCAACTGCCCAACTGCTGACTGGCTGTGCTCATGTGCAATGGGGCAGGCTGTCAGCTGTCAGCTGCTCATAAAAATAAAAGTAAAAAATGTGCTGCCTGTGGTTCAGGTGGTGCCTGTGGGAGGGGCCCCGCCAGCCACAGCGCTGTGCCCGCTGGCTCCTGGCCTGCTCTTCCTAGGCAGCTGGACAGGCGACTCCCTGCTGCTGCACCACGAGCTTGCTGCCACCCCTAGTGCCTCGCTCAAGGCAGGTGCGTGCCGCGCGCTTGCCCCTCACCCCCTCAATGGACCCCCCTCCCTCCCTCACGGCCTTGGTCCCGTGACCCCAGCCACCCTCTCACTTGACCGCCCTCTCACTGACCTCCCTCCCTCACTGCCTGGGCCCTGTGACCATCCACCATGTGCCCTGTCACACCTGCTTTCACGCCCCCTGGACTTGCCCCCGTGACTCACCCTCCCTCCTCTGACCAGCCTCGCATAACCTGGCCTCTGTGCCCAGCGCCCTCCGCCCTTGCACCTAGACTCCTCCCCAGGCCTCACCCTCCGACCCTCCCCTGCAAACTTGTCCTATACTTGATGTGACCCTTTCCCCCTCCTAGATACTATCCTGACCTGTGAGGTGTGCTGTTCCCTGCCCCTTGGCCTGCTGTGGTGGTGTAGGGCGGCAAGGAAAGCGGCAACGGCTGGATGGGGCTGAGGCGGGGGGCAGGGCCGCAGCAGAGGACGAGGAAGAGGCAGCGGCTGAGGAGCAACAGGTGACTTGCCTGCACTGGTGCCCGCCCGCCCGCCCGCCCGCCCGCCCGCCCGCCCGCCCGCCCGCCCGCCCGCCCGCCCGCCCGCCCGCCCGCCCGCCCGCCCGCCCGCCCGCCCGCCCGCCCGCCCGCCCGCCCGCCCGCCCGCCCGCCCGCCCGCCCGCCCGCCCGCCCGCCCGCCCGCCCGCCCGCCCGCCCGCCCGCCCGCCCGCCCGCCCGCCCGCCCGCCCGCCCGCCCGCCCGCCCGCCCGCCCGCCCGCCCGCCCGCCCGCCCGCCCGCCCGCCCGCCCGCCCGCCCGCCCGCCCGCCCGCCCGCCCGCCCGCCCGCCCGCCCGCCCGCCCGCCCGCCCGCCCGCCCGCCCGCCCGCCCGCCCGCCCGCCCGCCCGCCCGCCCGCCCGCCCGCCCGCCCGCCCTGCCTATACCTGCTGTCCTACTCCTGGTTCTGCCTGCCCCTGCCCTGCCCTGCCCTCCCCTGCCCTGCCCAGGGCCAGGCCCCCAAGCTGGTGATGAAGGTGCTGGACAGCCTGCCCGGTGTGGGTCCCATGCGTGACATGGTGCTGCTGGAGGGGGGGGTGCATGGCGGGGCAGCGGGTGGGGCAAGGTAAGTACTAGGCAGGGGCGAGCAGGGGGAGTGAGGGGCAGGGGCGAGCAGGGGGAGGGAGGGTCAGGAAGGGGAGAGGTAGGGTGTGATATGAAACAGGGTAGGGTGAGATACAAAACAGGGGCCTCTTCCCTCCTAGCCACGAGGTGGGGGTAGGCAGTGGGAGGGGCTGCGCTAGGCCCTGCCAGCTGCACTGCCTCTGGCCCCCTGCCTGGCAGCCTCGACCCAAGGAGGGGTGGGTCGGGTGTGGGGCGCCTGCCCTCCCTGGCTGGGCTGTGCAGGGGCGGGCCGCTGCTGGTGGCGGCTATGGGCAATGACAAGACCGGGGCGCTTGCCCTGCTGAGGCCAGGCCTGGTGCCGGAGGTGGTGACGGAGGTGCCCCTCACAGGGGTCACTGGCATGTGGGCCATACACCACCGCAGGTAAGGGAAGCTGGGGGGGGTGACCAGGGAGGGGCTGGGGATGAGGCCGCCCCCCCTTACCCCCCCTCCCCCCTCCCCCCTCCCCCCTCCCCCCTCCCCCCTCCCCCCTCCCCCCTCCCCCCTCCCCCCTCCCCCCCTCCCCCCTCCCCCCCTCCCCCTTCCCCCCTCCCCCCTCACCCCTCCCCCCTCCCCCCTCACCCCTCCCCCCTCCCCCCTCACCCCTCACGTTATGTGCTGGTCCCCCCAGGGAGGAGGAGCTGCTGCCTGAAGCAGTGGAGGAAGCGGCAGCGCAGGCTGAGGCGGCTGGGGGCCTGGGGGGCGGCCATGACCTGGCTCTGGTGCCCAGCGCGGGCGGCCAGCCGGCAGCAGACGACCCTGGTGAGCTGAGCTGGGGTGAGGGGGGGGTCGGGGGGGCGGGAGCAGGACAGCCAGGCAGGCCGTGGGGCAGGGAGGGGGGCGTGAGGGTGACATGCTCCCAGGGGGGGAGTCAGAGGGCTGGCTGGCAGTGCTCCTGCCCCTGCACCTCTTTCCCAACGGTCCATGCATCCCCCCCCCCTAAACCCCTAGGGTAGGGGGAGAAGCAGGCCGCACCCCCTCCAGGCCTCCAGGGTAGCTCCTCCCTTATTGCACGCCAGTGACTACCGGCGTAGTCTTCTTCTTCTTCTTCTTCTTCTTCTTCTTCTTCTTCTTCTTCTTCACCTACCTGCACCTTGCTCTCCCTCCCCTCACCCTCCCTCACCTCCCCCCTCACCTCCCTCAGCCCCCCCTACCTGCTGTCCCTCAATGCATGCTCTGGGCTCTGGGCTGCAGGGCTTTCAGCAGCTAGGCAGCACAGGGCCCTAGGTCAGACCCGCCTGACTGGGCAGCTGGCCTGCTGCCTACCCTGGCAGGGCTGCCACCAGGACCAGGAGCTGGAGCAGGACCAGCTGCTCTCCCCTGCCTGGCTCCTTGGCTGCCCTCCTCCTCCTGCACCATCACTCGCCCTCCTCCTGCCCTGGCTCTTGCCCCTACCCTGCAGCCCATCACGCGTACCTGCTGCTGAGCAAGGACGGCAAGAGCACCATGGTGCTGGAGACGGGGGAGGAGCTGCAGGAGGTGACGGAGAGGTGAGGCCAGGGGAAGGGGGCCGAGGCGACAACCCACCCCCTCCACCCACATACATCCACCCTCTCGCCACCCCCCCACCTGCCCACCGCCCACCCTCCCTCTGACCCAAACTCCTCCCAACACCCTCTCTATCAAGCTCCTACCCAACCTCCCACCACCTGCCTGCCGCCAAGCCACCCCCCTGACCACCGTCAGCCTGCCTAGTGCCCACCACCCTCTACCCGCCCCCCCACCCCCGCACCCACGCCCCTCCCTGCCTACCCGCCCGCCAACCTGCTGCAGCTCAAGCTTTACCACGGACCAGGCCACCCTGTCAGCCGGCAACCTGTTCAACCTGGCAGGCATATGCCAGGTGCGCTCAGGAGCTGCAGCTGCACACAGTACACAGCCAGGGAAACCCACCGCCACCCCCACCCCCACCCCCCGCCCCCCCGCCCCCCCGCCCCGCCCCGCCCCACCCCGCCCCACCTGACTCTGCCTGCTGAAGACTGCTCACAACCCTGGATTCGGCTTCAACCCCCCTGACCCCCTGACCCCCCTGACCCCTACCCAGGTCTGCCCCCGCAGCGTCAAGCTATTTGACGGCAACATGCTAATCCAGGTGAGGGTGGTAGCCCCCGCCCCCGCCCCCGCCCCCGCCCCCGCCCCCGCCCCCGCCCCCGCCCCGCCCCCGCCCCCCCCCGCCCCCGCCCCCCGCCCCCGCCCCCCGCCCCCGCCCCCGCCCCCCGCCCCCGCCCCCGCCCCCGCCCCCGCCCCCGCCCCCGCCCCCGCCCCCGCCCCCGCCCCCGCCCCCGCCCCCGCCCCCGCCCCCGCCCCCGCCCCCGCCCCCGCCCCCGCCCCCGCCCCCGCCCCCGCCCCCGCCCCCGCCCCCGCCCCCGCCCCCGCCCCCGCCCCCGCCCCCGCCCCCGCCTCTGCCCCTGCCCCCGCCCCCGCCCCTGCCCCTGCCCCTGCCCCCGCCCCTCCCCTACAACCTTCCTCACAGCCAGCGCTGCCCTCACTCCCAGGAGCCCGTTCCCTACCCCTGACTGCTCTGCCCTGTGCCCTCTGTCCAGGAGCTAACCATGGAGGAGCTGGTGGTTGGGCCTGGCTCCGCCTCCCAGACCGTCACCATCCTGACCGCCCAAATCAGCGACCCCTACGTGCTCCTACACCTCAGCAACGGCAGCGCAGTGGTGCTGCAAGGCGATGAGATGAGCATGACCCTGGCCTTCTGCATGGAGGCGGCCCATGCCCTGGTGGCCCGCCCAGCTGCTGCCCCCACGGCCCTCATCACCGCCTGCTGCTTGCACAGGGACGTCACTGGCTGGTTGGCACTGGCCCTGGGCCCTGCTGACCTTAGGGGGGGGGCGGGGGGCGGGGCCAGGGGCAGGGGCAGGGGCAGGGGCAGGGGCAGGGGCAGGGGCAGGGGCAGGGGCGGGGGAAGCCAGAACTATTGATGGCCAGGCAGGTGTGACTTCAGATGTCACTCCTTTGCTGAGTGTGACAGAGGCGGGTGTTGGGCAGCCTGACGTGGCACAGCCTAAACAGGAGCAGGGCATGGAGGGGGAGGTGGGCCCAGTGCCCATGAACACCCAGGCATCCCCCCTTGCCAGCACAGCAGCAGCGGCATCCCTTGAGCCCCAGCCAGCCCCCTCTCCCCACTCGCCCAGCCCCTCCGCCTCTGGCCCCCAAGCCGGTGAGGTCACAACCCCTGGGCTGCAGCTGGATCAGGATCAGGGGCAGGGGCAGGGCCAGGTGGAGCAGCCGCCGCTGCTGTTCCTGGCCATTGCTCGGCGAGGCGGCAGCTTAGAGCTGTACTCACTGCCTGACATGCGGCTGGTCTTTGAGGCGGGGGGGCTGGGCTCAGGCCCCCTGCTGCTGACAGGCGGTGGCGCTCAGGGGGTGGGGGGCGGCAGTGGGGGGGCGGCAGGGGGCGGGCGGCCGGGAGCTAGTCACACCCCCATGGATCACCCAAGTGTGAGAGTGGTAGAGATGCGCATGGAATCATTCAAGGTGAGGCATGAGTGAGATGCAGCTGTGCCTACATGGCAGCTACCTGGCTGTGCGGCTGGCAGTTCAGTGCACTGCAAGTGGGTCGGTGGCGAGAGGTCACGGGTTCGAATCCCGTGCTGGGTGCCTGGAAGTTGACCCTACAGTGTGTTGGGCTCAAGCTGCTGCTGCCTGTCGCTGCTTGAGGCTGCTTCCTGCCCCTCACCCTCCCCTCACCAACACCCAGCCAAGCATTGAGCGCAGTCATTGTGGTAAAGTAGCAGCCACCTGGTTCACTGCGCTGCCTGCCAGCATAGCCAAGACAGGCAGGCACGGGCACTGACCTGGCCCCCTGGCCCTGGATCAGGGTTAAAGCTAGGGCTTGGGTTGGGTTAGGGCAGCTTAGGGTCAGGGGTCAGGGTCAGGGTCAGGGTCAGGGTCGTCAGGGTCAGGGTCAGGGTCAGGGTCAGGGTCAGGGTCAGGGTCAGGGTCAGGGTCAGGGTCAGGGTCAGGTCAGGGTCAGGGTCAGGGTCAGGGTCAGGGTCAGGGTCAGGGGTCAGGGGTCAGGGTCAGGGTCAGGGTCAGGGTCAGGGTCAGGGTCAGGGTCAGGGTCAGGGTCAGGGTCAGGGTCAGGGTCAGGGTCAGGTCAGGTCAGGGTCAGGGTCAGGGTCAGGGTCAGGGTCAGGGTCAGGGTCAGGTCAGGGTCAGGGTCAGGGTCAGGGTCAGGGTCAGGGTCAGGGTCAGGGTCAGGGTCAGGGTCAGGGTCAGGGTCAGGGTCAGGGTCAGGGTCGGGTCAGGGTCAGGGTCAGGGTCAGGTCAGGGTCAGGGTAGGGTCAGGGTCAGGGTCAGGGTCAGGGTCAGGGTCAGGGTCAGGGTCAGGGTCAGGTCAGGGTCAGGGTCAGGGTCAGGGTCAGGGTCAGGGTCAGGGTTCAGGGTCAGGGTCAGGGTCAGGGTCAGGGTCAGGGTCAGGGTCAGGGTCAGGGTCAGGGTCAGGGTCAGGGTCAGGGTCAGGGTCAGGGTCAGGGTCAGGGTCAGGGTCAGGGTCAGGGTCAGGGTCAGGGTCAGGGTCAGGGTCAGGGTCAGGGTCAGGGTCAGGGTCAGGGTCAGGGTCAGGGTCAGGGTCAGGGTCAGGGTCAGGTCAGGGTCAGGGTCAGGGTCAGGGTCAGGGTCAGGGTCAGGGTCAGGGTCAGGGTCAGGGTCAGGGTCAGGGTCAGGGGTCAGGGGTCAGGGTCAGGGTCAGGGTCAGGGTCAGGGTCAGGGTCAGGGTCAGGGTCAGGGTCAGGGTCAGGGTCAGGTCAGGGTCAGGGTCAGGGTCAGGTCAGGGTCAGGGTCAGGGTCAGGTCAGGGTCAGGGTCAGGGTCAGGGTCAGGGTCAGGGTCAGGGTCAGGGTCAGGGTCAGGGTCAGGGTCAGGGTCAGGGTCAGGGTCAGGGTCAGGGTCAGGGTCAGGGTCAGGGTCAGGGTCAGGGTCAGGGTCAGGGTCAGGGTCAGGGTCAGGGTCAGGGTCAGGGTCAGGGTCAGGGTCAGGGTCAGGGTCAGGGTCAGGGTCAGGTCAGGGTCAGGGTCAGGGTCAGGGTCAGGGTCAGGGTCAGGTCAGGTCAGGTCAGGGTCAGGGTCAGGTCAGGTCAGGGTCAGGGTCAGGGTCAGGGTCAGGGTCAGGGTCAGGGTCAGGGTCAGGGTCAGGGTCAGGGTCAGGGCAGGGTCAGGGTCAGGGTCAGGGTCAGGTCAGTCAGGTCAGGTCAGGGTCAGGGTCAGGGTCAGGTCAGGGTCAGGGTCAGGGTCAGGGTCAGGTCAGGTCAGGTCAGGTCAGGTCAGGTCAGGTCAGGTCAGGTCAGGTCAGGTCAGGTCAGGTCAGGTCAGGTCAGGTCAGGTCAGGTCAGGTCAGGTCAGGTCAGGTCAGGTCAGGTCAGGTCAGGTCAGGTCAGGTCAGGTCAGGTCAGGTCAGGTCAGGTCAGGTCAGGTCAGGTCAGGTCAGGTCAGGTCAGGTCAGGTCAGGTCAGGTCAGGTCAGGTCAGGTCAGGTCAGGTCAGGTCAGGTCAGGTCAGGTCAGGTCAGGTCAGGTCAGGTCAGGTCAGGTCAGGTCAGGTCAGGTCAGGTCAGGTCAGGTCAGGTCAGGTCAGGTCAGGTCAGGTCAGGTCAGGTCAGGTCAGGTCAGGTCAGGTCAGGTCAGGTCAGGTCAGGTCAGGTCAGGTCAGGTCAGGTCAGGTCAGGTCAGGTCAGGTCAGGTCAGGTCAGGTCAGGTCAGGTCAGGTCAGGTCAGGTCAGGTCAGGTCAGGTCAGGTCAGGTCAGGTCAGGTCAGGTCAGGTCAGGTCAGGTCAGGTCAGGTCAGGTCAGGTCAGGTCAGGTCAGGTCAGGTCAGGTCAGGTCAGGTCAGGTCAGGTCAGGTCAGGTCAGGTCAGGTCAGGTCAGGTCAGGTCAGGTCAGGTCAGGTCAGGTCAGGTCAGGTCAGGTCAGGTCAGGTCAGGTCAGGTCAGGTCAGGTCAGGTCAGGTCAGGTCAGGTCAGGTCAGGTCAGGTCAGGTCAGGTCAGGTCAGGTCAGGTCAGGTCAGGTCAGGTCAGGTCAGGTCAGGTCAGGTCAGGTCAGGTCAGGTCAGGTCAGGTCAGGTCAGGTCAGGTCAGGTCAGGTCAGGTCAGGTCAGGTCAGGTCAGGTCAGGTCAGGTCAGGTCAGGTCAGGTCAGGTCAGGTCAGGTCAGGTCAGGTCAGGTCAGGTCAGGTCAGGTCAGGTCAGGTCAGGTCAGGTCAGGTCAGGTCAGGTCAGGTCAGGTCAGGTCAGGTCAGGTCAGGTCAGGTCAGGTCAGGTCAGGTCAGGTCAGGTCAGGTCAGGTCAGGTCAGGTCAGGTCAGGTCAGGTCAGGTCAGGTCAGGTCAGGTCAGGTCAGGTCAGGTCAGGTCAGGTCAGGTCAGGTCAGGTCAGGTCAGGTCAGGTCAGGTCAGGTCAGGTCAGGTCAGGTCAGGTCAGGTCAGGTCAGGTCAGGTCAGGTCAGGTCAGGTCAGGTCAGGTCAGGTCAGGTCAGGTCAGGTCAGGTCAGGTCAGGTCAGGTCAGGTCAGGTCAGGTCAGGTCAGGTCAGGTCAGGTCAGGTCAGGTCAGGTCAGGTCAGGTCAGGTCAGGTCAGGTCAGGTCAGGTCAGGTCAGGTCAGGTCAGGTCAGGTCAGGTCAGGTCAGGTCAGGTCAGGTCAGGTCAGGTCAGGTCAGGTCAGGTCAGGTCAGGTCAGGTCAGGTCAGGTCAGGTCAGGTCAGGTCAGGTCAGGTCAGGTCAGGTCAGGTCAGGTCAGGTCAGGTCAGGTCAGGTCAGGTCAGGTCAGGTCAGGTCAGGTCAGGTCAGGTCAGGTCAGGTCAGGTCAGGTCAGGTCAGGTCAGGTCAGGTCAGGTCAGGTCAGGTCAGGTCAGGTCAGGTCAGGTCAGGTCAGGTCAGGTCAGGTCAGGTCAGGTCAGGTCAGGTCAGGTCAGGTCAGGTCAGGTCAGGTCAGGTCAGGTCAGGTCAGGTCAGGTCAGGTCAGGTCAGGTCAGGTCAGGTCAGGTCAGGTCAGGTCAGGTCAGGTCAGGTCAGGTCAGGTCAGGTCAGGTCAGGTCAGGTCAGGTCAGGTCAGGTCAGGTCAGGTCAGGTCAGGTCAGGTCAGGTCAGGTCAGGTCAGGTCAGGTCAGGTCAGGTCAGGTCAGGTCAGGTCAGGTCAGGTCAGGTCAGGTCAGGTCAGGTCAGGTCAGGTCAGGTCAGGTCAGGTCAGGTCAGGTCAGGTCAGGTCAGGTCAGGTCAGGTCAGGTCAGGTCAGGTCAGGTCAGGTCAGGTCAGGTCAGGTCAGGTCAGGTCAGGTCAGGTCAGGTCAGGTCAGGTCAGGTCAGGTCAGGTCAGGTCAGGTCAGGTCAGGTCAGGTCAGGTCAGGTCAGGTCAGGTCAGGTCAGGTCAGGTCAGGTCAGGTCAGGTCAGGTCAGGTCAGGTCAGGTCAGGTCAGGTCAGGTCAGGTCAGGTCAGGTCAGGTCAGGTCAGGTCAGGTCAGGTCAGGTCAGGTCAGGTCAGGTCAGGTCAGGTCAGGTCAGGTCAGGTCAGGTCAGGTCAGGTCAGGTCAGGTCAGGTCAGGTCAGGTCAGGTCAGGTCAGGTCAGGTCAGGTCAGGTCAGGTCAGGTCAGGTCAGGTCAGGTCAGGTCAGGTCAGGTCAGGTCAGGTCAGGTCAGGTCAGGTCAGGTCAGGTCAGGTCAGGTCAGGTCAGGTCAGGTCAGGTCAGGTCAGGTCAGGTCAGGTCAGGTCAGGTCAGGTCAGGTCAGGTCAGGTCAGGTCAGGTCAGGTCAGGTCAGGTCAGGTCAGGTCAGGTCAGGTCAGGTCAGGTCAGGTCAGGTCAGGTCAGGTCAGGTCAGGTCAGGTCAGGTCAGGTCAGGTCAGGTCAGGTCAGGTCAGGTCAGGTCAGGTCAGGTCAGGTCAGGTCAGGTCAGGTCAGGTCAGGTCAGGTCAGGTCAGGTCAGGTCAGGTCAGGTCAGGTCAGGTCAGGTCAGGTCAGGTCAGGTCAGGTCAGGTCAGGTCAGGTCAGGTCAGGTCAGGTCAGGTCAGGTCAGGTCAGGTCAGGTCAGGTCAGGTCAGGTCAGGTCAGGTCAGGTCAGGTCAGGTCAGGTCAGGTCAGGTCAGGTCAGGTCAGGTCAGGTCAGGTCAGGTCAGGTCAGGTCAGGTCAGGTCAGGTCAGGTCAGGTCAGGTCAGGTCAGGTCAGGTCAGGTCAGGTCAGGTCAGGTCAGGTCAGGTCAGGTCAGGTCAGGTCAGGTCAGGTCAGGTCAGGTCAGGTCAGGTCAGGTCAGGTCAGGTCAGGTCAGGTCAGGTCAGGTCAGGTCAGGTCAGGTCAGGTCAGGTCAGGTCAGGTCAGGTCAGGTCAGGTCAGGTCAGGTCAGGTCAGGTCAGGTCAGGTCAGGTCAGGTCAGGTCAGGTCAGGTCAGGTCAGGTCAGGTCAGGTCAGGTCAGGTCAGGTCAGGTCAGGTCAGGTCAGGTCAGGTCAGGTCAGGTCAGGTCAGGTCAGGTCAGGTCAGGTCAGGTCAGGTCAGGTCAGGTCAGGTCAGGTCAGGTCAGGTCAGGTCAGGTCAGGTCAGGTCAGGTCAGGTCAGGTCAGGTCAGGTCAGGTCAGGTCAGGTCAGGTCAGGTCAGGTCAGGTCAGGTCAGGTCAGGTCAGGTCAGGTCAGGTCAGGTCAGGTCAGGTCAGGTCAGGTCAGGTCAGGTCAGGTCAGGTCAGGTCAGGTCAGGTCAGGTCAGGTCAGGTCAGGTCAGGTCAGGTCAGGTCAGGTCAGGTCAGGTCAGGTCAGGTCAGGTCAGGTCAGGTCAGGTCAGGTCAGGTCAGGTCAGGTCAGGTCAGGTCAGGTCAGGTCAGGTCAGGTCAGGTCAGGTCAGGTCAGGTCAGGTCAGGTCAGGTCAGGTCAGGTCAGGTCAGGTCAGGTCAGGTCAGGTCAGGTCAGGTCAGGTCAGGTCAGGTCAGGTCAGGTCAGGTCAGGTCAGGTCAGGTCAGGTCAGGTCAGGTCAGGTCAGGTCAGGTCAGGTCAGGTCAGGTCAGGTCAGGTCAGGTCAGGTCAGGTCAGGTCAGGTCAGGTCAGGTCAGGTCAGGTCAGGTCAGGTCAGGTCAGGTCAGGTCAGGTCAGGTCAGGTCAGGTCAGGTCAGGTCAGGTCAGGTCAGGTCAGGTCAGGTCAGGTCAGGTCAGGTCAGGTCAGGTCAGGTCAGGTCAGGTCAGGTCAGGTCAGGTCAGGTCAGGTCAGGTCAGGTCAGGTCAGGTCAGGTCAGGTCAGGTCAGGTCAGGTCAGGTCAGGTCAGGTCAGGTCAGGTCAGGTCAGGTCAGGTCAGGTCAGGTCAGGTCAGGTCAGGTCAGGTCAGGTCAGGTCAGGTCAGGTCAGGTCAGGTCAGGTCAGGTCAGGTCAGGTCAGGTCAGGTCAGGTCAGGTCAGGTCAGGTCAGGTCAGGTCAGGTCAGGTCAGGTCAGGTCAGGTCAGGTCAGGTCAGGTCAGGTCAGGTCAGGTCAGGTCAGGTCAGGTCAGGTCAGGTCAGGTCAGGTCAGGTCAGGTCAGGTCAGGTCAGGTCAGGTCAGGTCAGGTCAGGTCAGGTCAGGTCAGGTCAGGTCAGGTCAGGTCAGGTCAGGTCAGGTCAGGTCAGGTCAGGTCAGGTCAGGTCAGGTCAGGTCAGGTCAGGTCAGGTCAGGTCAGGTCAGGTCAGGTCAGGTCAGGTCAGGTCAGGTCAGGTCAGGTCAGGTCAGGTCAGGTCAGGTCAGGTCAGGTCAGGTCAGGTCAGGTCAGGTCAGGTCAGGTCAGGTCAGGTCAGGTCAGGTCAGGTCAGGTCAGGTCAGGTCAGGTCAGGTCAGGTCAGGTCAGGTCAGGTCAGGTCAGGTCAGGTCACTCCTACAAATTAGTCCCTGCGTTTTTCCCTGCGTTTTAGGCCAACCTTGTCCGATTGGACTGAAAATTTGATAGATGGTGTTTTGCAGAAATTAAAACATATTGTTTTTTGAAAACTTTTCTTAAAAAACAATATGTTTTATTTTCTGCAAAACACCATCTATCAAAATTTCAGTCCAATCGGACAAGGTTGGCCTAAAACGCAGGGAAAAACGCAGGGACTAATTTGTAGGAGTGGTCAGGTCAGGTCAGGTCAGGTCAGGTCAGGTCAGGTCAGGTCAGGTCAGGTCAGGTCAGGTCAGGTCAGGTCAGGTCAGGTCAGGTCAGGTCAGGTCAGGTCAGGTCAGGTCAGGTCAGGTCAGGTCAGGTCAGGTCAGGTCAGGTCAGGTCAGGTCAGGTCAGGTCAGGTCAGGTCAGGTCAGGTCAGGTCAGGTCAGGTCAGGTCAGGTCAGGTCAGGTCAGGTCAGGTCAGGTCAGGTCAGGTCAGGTCAGGTCAGGTCAGGTCAGGTCAGGTCAGGTCAGGTCAGGTCAGGTCAGGTCAGGTCAGGTCAGGTCAGGTCAGGTCAGGTCAGGTCAGGTCAGGTCAGGTCAGGTCAGGTCAGGTCAGGTCAGGTCAGGTCAGGTCAGGTCAGGTCAGGTCAGGTCAGGTCAGGTCAGGTCAGGTCAGGTCAGGTCAGGTCAGGTCAGGTCAGGTCAGGTCAGGTCAGGTCAGGTCAGGTCAGGTCAGGTCAGGTCAGGTCAGGTCAGGTCAGGTCAGGTCAGGTCAGGTCAGGTCAGGTCAGGTCAGGTCAGGTCAGGTCAGGTCAGGTCAGGTCAGGTCAGGTCAGGTCAGGTCAGGTCAGGTCAGGTCAGGTCAGGTCAGGTCAGGTCAGGTCAGGTCAGGTCAGGTCAGGTCAGGTCAGGTCAGGTCAGGTCAGGTCAGGTCAGGTCAGGTCAGGTCAGGTCAGGTCAGGTCAGGTCAGGTCAGGTCAGGTCAGGTCAGGTCAGGTCAGGTCAGGTCAGGTCAGGTCAGGTCAGGTCAGGTCAGGTCAGGTCAGGTCAGGTCAGGTCAGGTCAGGTCAGGTCAGGTCAGGTCAGGTCAGGTCAGGTCAGGTCAGGTCAGGTCAGGTCAGGTCAGGTCAGGTCAGGTCAGGTCAGGTCAGGTCAGGTCAGGTCAGGTCAGGTCAGGTCAGGTCAGGTCAGGTCAGGTCAGGTCAGGTCAGGTCAGGTCAGGTCAGGTCAGGTCAGGTCAGGTCAGGTCAGGTCAGGTCAGGTCAGGTCAGGTCAGGTCAGGTCAGGTCAGGTCAGGTCAGGTCAGGTCAGGTCAGGTCAGGTCAGGTCAGGTCAGGTCAGGTCAGGTCAGGTCAGGTCAGGTCAGGTCAGGTCAGGTCAGGTCAGGTCAGGTCAGGTCAGGTCAGGTCAGGTCAGGTCAGGTCAGGTCAGGTCAGGTCAGGTCCACTCCTACAATTTAGTCCCTGCGTTTGTCCCTGCGTTCTACCGACCTTGTCCGATCGGGCTGAAATTTTGATAGATGGTAGTTTTCAGAAAATAAAAAATATTTTTCAAGAAAAATATTTGGGAAAATCCAAAAGCTGTTGCGCTGTGGCCCGCAACCTATCCCTGCACTTATCCCTGCACCTACGCCCCAGGGCCACAGCGCAGCCGCCTTTGATTTTTTCAAAATATTTTATTTGAAAAATATGTTTTATTTACTGCAAACTACCATCTATCAAAATTTCATCCCGATCGGACAAGGTCGGTAGAACGCAGGGACAAACGCAGGGACTAAGTTGTAGGAGTGTCAGGTCAGGTCAGGTCAGGTCAGGTCAGGTCAGGTCAGGTCAGGTCAGGTCAGGTCAGGTCAGGTCAGGTCAGGTCAGGTCAGGTCAGGTCAGGGTCAGGGTCAGGTCAGGTCAGGTCAGGTCAGGTCAGGTCAGGTCAGGTCAGGTCAGGTCAGGTCAGGTCAGGGTCAGGTCAGGTCAGGTCAGGTCAGGTCAGGTCAGGTCAGGTCAGGTCAGGTCAGGTCAGGTCAGGGTCAGGTCAGGTCAGGTCAGGTCAGGGTCAGGTCAGGTCAGGTCAGGTCAGGTCAGGTCAGGTCAGGTCAGGTCAGGTCAGGTCAGGTCAGGTCAGGTCAGGTCAGGTCAGGTCAGGTCAGGTCAGGTCAGGTCAGGTCAGGTCAGGTCAGGTCAGGTCAGGTCAGGTCAGGTCAGGTCAGGTCAGGTCAGGTCAGGGTCAGGTCAGGTCAGGTCAGGTCAGGTCAGGTCAGGTCAGGTCAGGTCAGGTCAGGTCAGGTCAGGTCAGGGTCAGGTCAGGGTCAGGTCAGGTCAGGTCAGGTCAGGTCAGGTCAGGTCAGGTCAGGTCAGGGTCAGGTCAGGTCAGGTCAGGTCAGGTCAGGTCAGGTCAGGTCAGGTCAGGTCAGGTCAGGTCAGGTCAGGTCAGGTCAGGGTCAGGGTCAGGGTCAGGGTCAGGGTCAGGGTCAGGGGTCAGGGTCAGGGTCAGGGTCAGGGTCAGGGTCAGGGTCAGGGTCAGGGTCAGGGTCAGGGTCAGGGTCAGGGTCAGGGTCAGGGTCAGGGTCAGGGTCAGGGTCAGGGTCAGGGTCAGGGTCAGGGTCAGGCGGTCCCCAAGCTAGGGTAGGGTAGGGGGAGCCCCCCACCCCTGACATTCCCCCTCCCCCTGACCCCTCCCCCCACCCCTGGCTGCCTCCACCCCCTCCCCCCACCCCTCGTCCCGCAGGGCCCTGGCCCCCTGCCTGCCTGCACCCGGCCCCTCCTCCTGGTCCTCACGGCAGCCGGCAGTCTCATTGCGTACCAGGCCTTCCTCAGCCCCCCACATGCCCACCAACCACCCCAACCGTCCCAACCACTCAACTCCCAACTTGTGTCTGTTAAGGCTGAGTCAGGTGGCCCTGATGCGGCGGTGGGCGGGGCGGAGGGGCCCAGTGGTGGCAGCAGCAGTGGGGGGGAGGGGCTGGGGGGGAGGGGGGCTGCAGGAGGCGGCCTGGCCTTTTGCCGGCTGCTGCTGGACTGGAGCTCCCACAGCGGCCCTGCAGCAGCCAGTGTGGTGGCGGGCACACATGCGCCAAGGTGAGAAGTGGGGGCGGGGGGCGGGGGGCGGGGGGGCGGGGGCGGGGGCAAGGGGGGTGGGGGGCGGGGGCTGGGCAGCGGCATCAGCTTCGGAATGTGCTCATTGGTCAGTGCAAGCCAAGGTGGCCAAAGCAGTCCCCTGAACCCGCCCAGCCCACCCCTCCACCCTCGCAGCCCCCCCCCTCCACGCCCACCCCCCTAACCCTTGCCTGACCCTACCTTCTCACGCAGGTTGGTGCGTTTGACGACCTGGCTTTCCTGAACCCGGAGGACGGTGCCCCTGGCGCGGCTCAGAGCGGGGTGTTTGTTGCGGGCCAGCGCCCCGTGTGGCTGGTGGCAGCCAGGGGGGGTCTGTGCCCGCACCCTATGACCGCGGACGGAGCCTATCACCACCATGACGCCCTTCCACAACGTCAACTGCCCCCATGTGGGTGGGGCGGGGTGGCGGGGGGAGGGGGAGGGGGGCAG